>JBCEWC010002504.1:0-34084 GCA_038996855.1 Solanum aculeatissimum
GAAAATGGCGTGAGTTGTTCCACTATCAATTACACAAATATCCTCACGATTGATCATTGATCCAAATAAAATTTGAGCCATATCCATACTTTTTTCAAAAAAATAAATAAAATAAATATCATTATTTAACAAAAGTCATTACATACTTTCTTTTATGTACTAACTAGAAGAACGTTAACATACCAACATACATAAGCAAACATAAAACAAAAGTTATTTAGACTTTAGAAGGCTCATCGATGATCATTTTTCCTTCAGGGAGATCAAAGAAGTCGGCGATATCTAAATGCATAGGCTCAATATTATCTTCGGATATAAAATTTGTCTCTGCATTATTACTCGTCTGTTGTATAGGTTCAACATTATTTTCGGCGATAAAGTTCATTTCCGGAACATTATCTCTCCTTTTTAATGATGCCTGATATAGCTGAACCAGACGTTTGGATGATCGACATGTACGCTCCCAGTGCCCTACTTCGCCACACCTGTGACATATACTTTCTGAATTCTTTTTCGGCACTATTTCTTGCCTTTCACTCTTCCTTTTATATTGTTGATCATTTCTTGGTGCAAGACGACCATCATGATTATAGTTTCTTCTTCGACCACGGCCACGACCACGACTACGACTGGGGCCACAACCTCTTTCTCGTTGATTATAATGCGCCTGATTCACTTCAGGGAGCGGCGCAGAACCAACAGGTCGACTCTCATGATTTTTCATCAATAAATCATTATGTTGTTCAACAATTAGAAGATGTGAAAGTAATTCAGAATACTTTGTAAAACCCATCTCCCGATACTGTTGCTGCAGGAGCATATTTGGGGGAGGAAATGTGGAGTATGTTTTTTCCAGTTTATCATGTTCAGTAACATTTTCTCCACATAAATTTAACTGTGATATAATTCTATACAGAGCAGAATTATACTCAGTTATACTTTTAAAGTCCATCAACCGTAAATTAAGCCAGTCATGACGTGCCTGTGGAAGGATGACCAACTTCAGGTGGTCATACCTATCTTTTAGATTATTCCACAACGCAAGCGGATCTTTTAGAGTAATATATTGCATTTTTAGCCCTTCGTCAAGATGGTGGCGGAGAAAGATCATGGCTTTGGCCCGATCTTGACTGGATGCATGGTTATTTTCTTTGATGGTGTCTACCAGACCCATCGCATCCAAATGAATTTCGGCATCTAGTGCCCACGATGAATACCCTTTTCCAGATATATCCAAGGCAGTAAATTCAAGTTTTGTAATATTCGACATTTTTATGAATATAAATTGCTCACCCTTTTTACCTGTTGAAGTGGTTGCAAACGGATAGAGCTTCGTGCTGATAACGTGTTATGAAACCGGATATTAAAAAGAATACGGAAGGAGAATTATTATATTATTATGAAAATGAAAAGAGAGAGAATATTGTTTTTACTTTGCAGAATGTTTTCCACTCAGTTATGTTTGTTGTCTTGTACAACATATATATCAATATATATACATGTAACACATGGACAATTTTATTTGCATAGTCATGTGGGGGGCACTTGGCCCCTCCTTAGGATTCCAACATTAATCTCAATTTTAAAGGGGCATGTATATATTTAAAGTAGATGCAAAGTGATGATTAGGATATTACGATCATTAAAAAAAGAAAAGAAAAACTAACTCGATAAAAGTGGAACTTGACACTTTCGCCTTTTAATCACATGCCGAGACTTTTATTTACCTCTTATTTTCCCCTATTTTGTTTCTTTAACATTTCTTTCCTTTGTAAAACTGAAAAGGTCATTCGAAAAGTCAAATTCATGGGCCTGATCAAAATGATTTTGGGCTGTGAACAATGCATCCAATTGTAAAAAGTCCAGCTTGTCTACTTCCACAATAGTTGAAACAGCACAAGGAACATGGCGATTCCTTTCTGCCTGTAAACTGAGTAAAATAATGCGGTTGCTCTCTCTTGCACGAAGGCTTTACGGTGCTCGTCCCATTGCTTTTAACCATATAATCGGCTATCAGCATCCTTCATTGTTCGTTCCACAGCCTGAATTAAGGCGCCATTTCTTTGAGGCATTTCGTCAACCATCTGTTAGACACTGTTATACTGTACCGCCCAACCTCCCTTTCTTTAGCTCCGGCAATTCCACTAGCTACGAAATCATCAACTTTGATAAGTGTGTGGATAAACTGCGTGAAAAGGATCATGTTGGTGTTCGCGAATTTGTTGGGATTGTACAAAAGGCCAGTGATTTTGGTTCTGCAGATGAAGCCATGTCGTTTCTTGATGAATGCGGGGTTAAACCAAACCAAGATTTGGTCTTTTTGGTAATTTGGGAGTTGAGAGACCAGTGGAGTTTAGCTTATTTGCTGTTCAAATGGGGTGAGAAATGCAAATGCCTTGATGAAAATGCGTGGTGTTTGATGATATGGATTCTGGGAAACCATGGTAAATTCAGTACTGCTTGGTCTTTAATCAGAGATCTTCTTCAGATGTCAACAAATATTCAAGAACAGGTCCTTATCATGATTGATAGGTAAAAAACTAATCTTTGTTTTTCTTTATCCTTTCCATGTTTTTGATGCATACCATTGATTGGAATTTGAACTATTTCATCTTCTTGCAGAGTAACATGATCTTTTATAATTTTTGAGAGTTCAGTTGGTAGATATCAGTAGTCTCACTGAAAAATATTACTACTCTAAAGGCTGTTTCCTAGTTTCAGTTCACCTAGTTGGCCTGTTTTTCAAAGTTGCTACTTGTATGCCATATTCCCAAAAGAGTATCTAGGAAAATGTTCTGCTATAGTTTGGCTAAGATGATAAATTGCTTGTGATGTTTGACATTGTAATTCATGATATTCCAACAGATATGCTGCTGCCAATAATGCTGGCAAAGCTATACAGACATTCCAGATTTTGGAGAAATTCAGTATGTCTCCTGATCAGAAAACATTACTGACATTCTTGAATATTCTCTGTAAGCATGGTTTCATTGAAGAAGCTGAAGAATTCATGCTTATCAATAAAAAGCTATTCCCCTTGGAAATTGATGGCTTTAATATTATCCTCAATGGATGGTGCAATATAGTGGTTGATATATTTGAAGCCAAGAGAATATGGCGAGAAATGTCCAAGTGTTGTATTGAACCAAATGGTACTTCATACGCCCACATGATTTCCTGCTTCTCCAAGGTTAGAAATTTGTTTGATTCACTAAGACTTTATGATGAAATGCAGAAACGGGGTTGGGTTCCTGGCCTGGATGTGTATAATGCTTTGATATATGTACTGACTTGTAATAATTGCGTGAAGGAAGCTCTTAAGATTATTGACAAAGTGAAACATATGGGCCTGCGTCCTGATTCTAGTACATACAACTTAATGATATGTCCTCTATGTGAATCATCTAAGTTGGGTGAGGCGAGAAGTATATTAGCTCTGATGGAGGAAGACAATATTAGTCCAACAATGGAAACGTACCATGCATTTCTTGCAAGTTCTAGTCTGGAAGGAAGTGTTGAAGTTCTCAACACTATGAAAAAAGCTGGAGTTGGTCCAAACAGGGAGACCTTTCTGTTAATTCTTGATAGGTTTTTGAAGTTGAAGCAGCCTGAAAATGCATTAAAGATATGGATGGAGATGAGGCAGTATGAGGTAGTGCCCGAGTCTGCACACTATTCTCTTTTGGTGAGAGGACTTCTTGAGTGCAGGTTATTTTCCAAGGCGAGAGAATTATATGCTGAGATGGAATCCAATGGAATTGATGACCCAGGTCTCAAAAAGTTCTTACAGCCAACTGGTCCAAGAGGACAAGGAGATGTGTCAAATCCTGTACATACTAAAAAAGGTAAACTGGTGAAACATGGGACTCGCAAGGTGATCAGAAATGAAAAACATAGAAGGGAATGAAATGATGGCTCAAGGATTGTAGCTCATCTGAGCCTGAAGGATACCGTTAGAAGTTACATAAACCTTTAATGGATGCTGGATACAATGATTCGTCATGTTGGGACCAGGTTGGCGATGATCTTGGTTGCTTCTAAAGAGAATTGGTTACAAGCCCAATTTGCCAGACCATTCTCTAGATGGTTCATATAGCTGACACTGAGTGGCCTAGTAGGGATGTGTTCTGCCACTGAGTGGCCTTGTAGGGATGTGTTTTGGAGGACAATTACATGTGGTCTGCCAGAACAAAAGTGTTCCAAGACCATCTTTGCATCACCAAAAGCTATTACATTGTCAACCTTGGCATTGTGTTGCTCTTCAATGGTTCATCAACATCCGAGACGACATCCATGCCCCTGCCCCTCATATCAGTGTCATTTTTGTGCTCATTCTTTACCGAATCTCGTTTCAGTAACCGATGCCAACTGTGGGACCACGTCTTTGGTTCGTGGGTCATCATATAATCCAAGATAGAAGGTCACATTGATGTAGATAAAAGATGGGTTGAATAACTGAGCCTGCTGAAAGTAGGTGTAGTATTATCTATCCCTGCAACTTGCAACGTTATTGAAAGTGATTTTGTCCCATCATACTCATTGAATGTCATAATGTCCCTCTCTCCCGCTTGCATTATTCAAATGGCACTACATTTTTACCATATTCTACATGATTCCAAATGTTTTGGTGGTCTCCAGAGTCTTGATAAAATATTTTTAATAGCACTACTTTTGGAAAGAAAGCCTATTATATAGGAGAACATACATCATAATTTTATATAACAAGTCGAACAGTGGAGTATTATTTATTCCCATAAACATAACAGAGAACAGATATGAGTTACTTTTTTCAGCATGCGTAAGTATTTTGTCTTGGTTTCTTCACTCTTGTTGTTTTCACGAGCCGAATGTCTATCGAAAACAATCTCTATACACGACACACTTCAAATCCTACTTGCGGTACAACACTTACATGCATAGATAACGGTCATGTATTTGCTTTGGATCCATATATAATAGCGGGCATTGGGCCAAGTACGGTCAAAAAGTGGGGACTTTCTGAGCTGGCTCTGCTTCTTCAACCATCACGTCCAGCTCAGAGCCTCTTTATCACTTGGGCCTATTGAGATCTCTCTCAACATGGATCTCTCTGTTCTCTTCTTCCTCCTCCTCCTTGCCACCGGCGCCACCACCATCAACGCCACCGACCACATCGTCGGAGCTAACAAAGGCTGGAACCCAGGCATCAACTACACCCTTTGGGCCAACAACCAAACCTTCTATGCTGGTGATTATATCTGTACGTATCACACTGCAAAAAATTCACAAGTACTGTACATATTTCACTCTTTGTAGTATCTCTCTAACATTTCTCTGATGTAATATTACAGCGTTTAGGTACCAGAAGACGCAGTACAGTGTGTTCTTAGTGAATCAGACTGGATATGATAACTGCACAATAGAAGGAGCATTAGGGAACTGGACCAGCGGAAAGGACTTCATTATGCTGAACGAAACCCAGAGGTATTACTTCATTTGTGGCACCGGCGATTGTCTCAGCGGCATGAAAGTTTCGGTGGTCGTTCATCCTCTTCCGTCTCCTCCGATGTCAGCCGTAGCCGCCGAGCACTCCTCCGAAAAATCTGTTGCTCCGGTGGCGGCGCTTGGTTTGGGCTCACTATTGGCTACTAGCTTCGCCTTTTTCGGATTGACATTATGCTGGATCTAAGGTCTTTTTGTTTGAGATTGAGATTGTTAGCTCCATTGAATTCTAGTGTGTATCTACTATTTTTAATTTTTTATTATGTCAAAAGTTGTGTTTCGAATATTTCTTTAATTTCTACTTCAAATAAGTGATATTGACACTAAAACACTAAATAAAAATAATATTAATATAATTGCTTAAAATAAATATTTCAAATAGATGAATCAAAATGAAAATGAGTATAATTTCAAAGTAGTAAGTGGTGTATTAATTATATGACTAAATATAAATAAAAATTAAAATTAGATTATGTATTTTAATTATTTAAATCAATATATAAATAAAAAAAAACATGTTCAATATTAATTATTGTCATTCTTAGTATTGATTTAATTTTGATTTAAACTTTATTAGAGTTAATAATATCTATGGAATATAACATTTATTGGATTAGTCAAAATTCTACATTAAACTTGAAATAATATTGTTAAAAGATAAAAAATATGAAATATTTATATATTATATCAAAGTAAATACTTTTATGTATAAACTAATTTTTAAAAATTATATATATAATGTTGGATTAGTTTGATCTTGGATTGTCTTATTAAAGTTAAATCAAATCAAATCAACCCAATATAGTTTTAATTATTTTTCGGCTTGATGGTGTAGTTTACAATTCGATTTGTTCATCCCTACTTACATATAGAACATTAGACGGCTTGTCTAACATTTTTTTTAAAAAGAAAAAATTAATTTGCTTAAAAGAGATTTTTAATTATGGCCTAAATGGAAATGGGATTATAAAGATAAAAATCAAGTATCATCAACAAAATAAAAATTCAGATAACCAAGCAATTGAACTATTATTCAGTTATCTCATATGGACAGTGACGGGTGCTCATTCTCTTTAACATAAAATTGCTTGTAATCACACAATATAAATATATAGCAACTTGAACATATCAATAAAAAAATAAATGATAAAACAATGATTAATATCATCATAATAAAAAATAACTTATAATCACAAGTCACAATGATCTACTAGTAATAACTTATAAATATGTTGATCAAGAATTAAAATAAAAAAAACTTGAATGTGTTTTTTTAGAATATGAGCAATAAGAGTTGAAAATCTTAACTTTAGACCTTAGTTTTCAAAATTCGATTTTTTTTTCGTAATATCTAATTTTAATCAAAACACCAAATTTTCGTACCTTACTTTTGTATTTTGATTATATGAAGAATAAACTTGATGATTGATCTTGATCACGTTCTTTGAAACAAGAAGGATTTTAATTTATTTTTTTTTGAAGAAAAAGAAGAGAGATCGTTCAAGGTTTAAAAAAGAGGGCAAAATGAAATAGTAATTTTTTGCGTTTAAAAAAAGAGAACAAAAGTTCTTATTAGAAGTGAAATAATAAAGTTGTTAAAAAAAATTGAAGGCATAAGAATAGTCAAAAGGAAAAAAAAACTTTAAAAAATCTTTAAAATCAACATATTTTATTGGGAATAGGAAAAGTTAAGTTGGAACTTGGTCATAAGGAAAAAAAAATTGTGGAAAAATAAGTAAAAACGTGTATTTTAAGGGGAAAAAAATCGGTGCTGCCAGTGGGATTCGATCCCGCATCTGGCAGGTATATTTTAAGTTTTAAGGTTTTAAAAAAATAGTGTTGGCACCCACAGAACAAATTGTTCATTAGGTGCTTATCCTTATATTTATACAATATTTTCATATTTTTTTATATAAATACACAAAAATATTTTCGGGATCAATGGGTGCTCGAGCATCCGGCATGCCCCACTTAGATCCGCTCCTGCATACGGAGATAATCAACGACTTTAGCTGATGTATAAAGTTCACAAATATCCCTTTTAGGGGGTGGTGTGATAAAATGCCCCCAATAAAGATGACTTTGTAAAAATGCCCTCAATTCCTTTAAAATTTTATTTTGAGACAAAATTATCCCTCAACTATTTCATAAAATTAACTTCTGTCTTATAGGCAAGATCTTACACTACTGAATGTAAGTATAACTTATTAGAAACACTAAAACCCTTGACTTAGAGGCAACAACAAGAGTAACTTATGCCTCATGACCAAGATGTTACATTATTGTGTTCAGTATAATTTCTGAGTTACGCTATAACTCTTGCCTTTGAGGCAATACCTGCTTATGCCTGATTGGCAAGATCTTGCACTTTTGAAAGTAAGTATAACTTATTGAACATGTTATAACTCTTGTCTTTGAGTTATTTATTGAAAAAAATATTTATCAAAAAAATAAATAAATCTTATTTTAATTATGAATCTACCAAACAATTTGTATAAGTTTTTAAAAAATAACTTTGTCTTATAGGCAAGATCTTACACTGTTGAATGTAAGCATAACTTATCAAATACACTAAAACACTTGACTTAGAGGCAACAATAAGAGTAACTTATGCTCCATGGGCAAGATGTTGCACTATTGTGTTCAGTATAGGTTTTGAGTTATGCCATAACTTTTGCCTTTGAGACATACCTACTTATGTCTCATGGGCAAGAAAGAAAATGACAGAAAAGTAATTTGGTCAACTTAATATTGAAAAATAAGTATTTTTGTAACACTTTTCTTATTGGGGATAAAAATCAAGATCAGTCCATTTTTGGAATACTCAATGTAATATTCTCCAAGCTGATAGGAGTGATTCTGGTATAGGCCCATTTAAATGAGCCTAGAATCCAATAGCTCCTTTGAGACCAGATACAACCAACTCTTTCATCTATGTGAAGAGCAATGATCAAAAATACTTTAAGCTATTTGAAATACCTTTATTTTATTTTTCTCTATGTTTTTGATAAAAAATGTTCTTTCTATTAGTGAATTAGCTAAAAAATATTGATCTAGCTAAATTGCTTGTAAATATCTTTCCTATTAGTCATTATTCCAAAACAAGGGAAAAAGATCAATTTTGTCTTCAACTATTCAAAATGGGATAATTTTATCTTTCCTTTAAAATTTGGAACAAGTATTCTTAATTGTAAAAATTTGAGCAAAACCTCATGTTAGAGATTATGACTTTGACTATCTTTATTACAATTTTTTATACATTGCCAATTTTATTTAATACTAGGTTTCGAATGTGTATTGCACGTATGTCTTATATTAATTTGTGTTGACTCGTTCGCGTGATATACATACATACATACACACATCTAATGAAACACGAATTGTAATGCATAATGAAAAATATAACTATGAAAATTACTTCATTTGCAAAATAGTCTAAGTGTTTCATAAGATATTATTGGTAGATTATTTGATGGATTAATTATAAATGTGTAGATGAGTCGATGTCATGTAAATCGAAAAATTGAAATTAGTTAAATTTTGTCAGGCTCACACAATATGTTAATAGTTTATTGTTTATAATTTAGCAACAAAGATATGTTATGAGAGTATGATACCTAAACTTATCAAGAGTAAGCTTCACTTTGCAATAATTCAATATAACTCAAACTAAGGCATATAGATAATTCCTATATTTTTAAAATAATGCATTATTATTTAATTAATTAAATATTTTAATTTAGTGCAACGGTAAAATAGTAATCCAACTTTGAGATTAGGATCTTTCTATTTTTAATAATATATGATGATGATAAAATTAAGGAAAAATAACATAATTAGGCAAATATATGATATGTATTTACATTATACAACTATAGTTTGAAAAAATTACAATTTATAGCTATAGTTAGGGTTTTGTTGCTATTCTCTCTCGCCTCTCTTCCTCTCTCTCGCCTCTCGCCGCTCTTCCTCTCTCTCGCCTTTCTCCTCTCTCTCTGCAATTTCTTGCCAGATATACAATTACGTATGTATATCAGCTGCATATATACAATTATTTTGATAGATATACATAGTTAATTCGACAGATATACACATACAATTTGCCTCTCTGCTTCTCTCGCTCACCTCTCTCCTCCCTCTCCCAATCTCGCTTGCCAGATATACAAATACATATGTATATTAGTTACACATACAATTATTTGACAAATATACACATATAATTTGACAAATATACATATACAATTCACCTCTCTCCTTCTTGTCTTGAGCTCACTCGCCTCTCTCCTCTCCTCCAGGTCATATAGCCAAGGTTATACCATGTAATTATGTAAAATATAATTATTTGATCATATTAAGTTTTAAGCCTAGGCTATTCATGAAAATTTCCCTAAAATTAATTACTAACATTAATCATTTTAACCCTGGAATATAAACTATCCCAGGCCTACCTTCGAATATAAACCATTAATGTGATAACTACCCTATGTTGAACGAGTCTCAAATCTTAGACTTTTTGCCTTTCTGTTCAAATTCTATAAATTTAAGTGAAAATGAACCGTATCCACTAGCAGATTGTTTCGGTTCGGAGCGGAGCTAGTGATAGTCCAGGGCTCTATTCGACCAAAAATTATATTATAGAAACATGATTAAAAGTAATTTTTATACATTTATATAGTAAATGTTGAACTCTTTTTGACTCTACATGCATGCATGTGTTTACTTTTTCATATTTTGAAACCTCCTTAATGAAACTCTAGCTCATTAGTCTCCTATTTTATGTGATTAACTAGACTAAACGAATACCAAGAAAAGATTAAGTAATATAATTAAGCAAATTATCATGTTGGACATAAAAGAATTAAAAAAAATGCTAATAGCATTTCAAGAAAATCCTTTTATCAAGACAAAAATTTAGAAGTCCATCTACCAACTCTTGCTTCTACCAAACTATTCCAAATTCAATTTAAACAATAATATTGCAATGTGCTTACCAATATCATTAAAACAGATCTGCTGAAAAGATTTTAACTAACTAATTAATTAGATTTGTTTAAAATGTCCTAATCATTGTTTACTTTAAGCTAGTACACAATATACTTAAATGACATTTGACATTCTTTTTCGAAGGATAACACATGTAATTAGTCAACATTATAATTTCACTATCAATAATAAAAATATAACTAAAGAATATTGCTCACATCATTTATCACCCCTATAGAAAGTCTAAAAAATTTATTTAATTAATAAACAATATTTTCTACCATTAATAATAGATGAGTATGTATTTGGTTTGATTTTAAGAATCTATAATCTTTCCCCATTCACACTCGCAAATATTTATCGAATGAATTCAGACCATACTTGTGAAACTACCGTAAATTATTTTGGAATTAAGAAGTTAGGCAATGGAGTTCTTTTAGAATTTATTGTAGTTTATAGTGGCCCTGTCTGGTCCAGGCAAAACTAAATTGTCCACCAACAAGAAGTAATTGAAGAAATGCCTTAGGTGAGATTTTTATCAAGTGGACCAAAAGTGTCATCATAATAAAGGAAGAAGATTTTTGAATTAAGTCAAAGTAGAAGCTAATAATGTCTTTTGTTTTCCCTCCATTTACAAACTGAGATGTTTTCTGCTAAAGGAATTTGGAATTTTAGGAAGTACAGACAGATTTCAGATTCAAGATTCATGTTGAACCACCTGCTGATGAAACAAAAGTAGCTAGGATGGTCTGTATGTTATGTTACAACAATGTTGATTGCGGTTTATTGATCATCAGTAAGATAATTTCGAAAAACATTCATCATATTTACATTAAAAACAACTGATTCTCAACATACACACTAGTGAAAATTTCTCAAAAAGGAGAACTAATTTCAGAAAGGAACCTATTCTGCGTAACTCTTCTGTCGTCTCCTTGATCTGCTGAACGTTCTCGAAGGTGGGGAGGGAGAGAATTCGAAAGGGAGGGATGGTAAGTCCATCTCACCTTTCAAAATCTTAACAATGTCACTAATGTCAGGCCGCAATTCAGGCATTTTTTGTAAGCAAGCAAGTGCCAAGTTAATGCAGAGACTTGCTTGTTCTTTGTTGTAGTCATCTTTTAGTCTTTCATCAACTAGTTCTAACACATTACCAGCATGAGCTAGCTGTTTACACCAGCTTATCAGATTTGCTTTCTCAAGTTTCATTGGCGAATTAAGGACGTGTAATGGCCTCCTACCAGAGACTATAACAAGGACAAGAACTCCAAAGCTGTAAATGTCAGCTTTTTCCATCAGGTAACCACACCCTCCATATTCTGGTGCAACATAGCACAATGTACCTCTCATGCTCGTCGTGCTGCTCAACTCTCGACTGAATAGATCACCGCTCCACATATCACTTCCCACTGAATGAGTATGCTTTCTCTTCCAACCTTTCCTAAAACTGAATTCTGCATCTGGATCATCTCCATTCTGGTCCTGCATTCCAAATTTTCTCTTTCTCTTGAATAGAAAACGTTTACCAATATCAAAATGTGGAATCTTAAACCGTTTCTTACAAAAACTTTCTAGTGTCTTGGCCTTATTATTCTTCTTGCTTAGTTCATCAAGGTGCTCCTCTTTCCACCACTCTTTCATCTTCCTGGGCTTCTTACTACACGTTTTCCCAGTTATCTCCTTCTCGGACTCTTTCTTGGGAGTTTCTGGCTCTTGTTCTTGTACTGTGGTTTCTTGCACTTCCTCAGGTTTACTCGGAGGTGCTGAAATATCCAAATTGGTTTTCTGGGGAGTGCATTTCTTTTCTAAGTCCCACTCAGGATTAGTTGATGGGCAAATCTGGCTTCCAATCCACTCCATTACATAATCTTTGCTACATAATTCACCACTACCATCCTGTCTCCACCACCAATCTTTACCCCATTGTTTGATATTTCTTGCTTTATCATCTCCACCACCCAAAGTAGCACCCAAGTCCAACTCTTTCCTATGATCAACACTGCTAAGCTCCTCTTCATAACTTGCTACACCATTTTCAGCAACTGACACTTCCTTTCCCTTGGCATTCCTATTTGTGGCATCATTCTCATTAAAGAAACTCAAATTTTGAGTAACAGAATTCAAGCCAAAGGGTCTAATATTTTGGAAAATTTTACTGCCTTTGGAGGAAGAAGAAGCTTGTAAAGCCATAGCAAAATCTACCTCATCTTGACTCTCCATAGGTGTCCCAATTGGTGTTGGAGTTTCAGTGCCTGTAGTCATTCCCCCTAAATTCCCAGAAAGGTCTTGACTTTTCCACAGCTCTTGACTCTTCCCCAATTCTTGACTGAACATATCCACACCAAATTCCTCCTCAAGCTTCAATCTTGACAACCCAAAATCAGAAAGCTTAGCCTTGTACTCTGAATCAAGAAGCACATTGCTAGGCTTAACATCTCCATGAATCACTGGTGGGTCACAATCAAGGTGCAAAAATGCCAATGCTCTAGCAACATCAAGAATGACATCAAACCTTCTACTCCAGTTCATACACAAACTTGACTCAGAAAAAAGGGATTCTTGCAGACTTCTATTAGGCATATACTCATAGACTACAAGTCTTTTATTTTTCTCTACACAATAACCAAGAAGAGAAACTACAAGAGGAGATTTTATCCCACCAAGTATCTGAAGCTCATTCTGAAACTCCCTTTCACTCTGGAAAGAACCAGAGTCCAGTAACTTGACAGCAACCAATTTCCCATCTTTAAGAATTCCCCTGAATACAGTTCCAGATCCCCCTTTTCCAATAGAATTGGAATCACTAAAACCTTCAGTTGCTGACTTTAGCTCTTTATAACTGAACCTGTGGAGCTTAACAAGGGGTGTATTGGAATCAAAAGGATTAGTACGAGAACGATGCACCAATGAGTACCAAAGATAGTAAAGAAAGTAAAGAATGGCAAACAAGATTATAAGTGAAGCTAAGGTTGTAATGATGAGGAATATTATGCCTGACATGGGTCTTGGATTTGAAGGAATTGGCTGTCTTGAAGTCATTGTATCTCCTTGTTTAAGGTTCTTAACTCACTTGGGTTCAAGAAATGGAGAAGAAAGATGAGAACTTTGAGGATTTACCAAGTTGTTTTTGAAAGAGGGATTTTGCTTTACAGTTGGATAATCATTTGAGGATTAGTACAATGGTTCTTGATGGAATAGTGTATAGTACTAGTAGTGTTTTGAATTTTTAATGATGTAATAAAGTTTGAGGGATGATAATGATTAAAAAGGCAGAGGGGAATTAGTGAAAGTCTTTTTCCCTGGTTAAATACTGAAACAGTGGGGAGTTGGGTTGGTGGGGATGGGGGTGAGGGACCTAGAAGGCCAGAATTTGCTTTTGACTAACAGAGAAGAATTTGCAGTATCAAAGGGAAAAGTGATTGTGCTGTGTTGGAGTATAGTGCTCTCAGTGCAGGTTTTGTTTGCAGAAGATGTGGTCTACGTGCCATCTGGATTCTGGGGAGACCTAATTTATATCTATATATTTTAATGTTAGAGCAAGTTAACAACATCAAGGAGAATTTATTAGACAACATGATCCTCGTTGGAATTTTAAATATCAAATTAAATTATTTGTATTTAGATTCTTTTTTAAATTCAAATCAATTCAAATATAATCGATTTTTTTTAATATCATATCAAATCACTAGTTGATTCGATTTGTAGTTTACCCTATCATGAAGGCTTGAAGTCGGAAGAATTGAACTTATGATTCAACCTAGGAATTTGAATTTTATCAAAGAGGTCCTATCGATTAATATTACAAAGAAGAAATTAATAATAAACACCAATAGAATTAGATTCGCTCATCATAGGTAAATTTGTAATTTGCGATCTCAAGTAAATCCTTTTCGGCACAAAATATACTTGTAAGCAATTGCTCCATAGATGCAATTATGAAATTAGCTTGAAAGAAAGAAGGAAATTTATAAGTCAAACTAGAAGATAGATAATTCATGGAAAGTGTTAATTGCAGTAATTTAAAGTGAGAATTAGGAGTAGTAATGACAAAAGTTGAGGCTTTAAATGTAGAGCTTTTTGAAGTAACACATAAATCTAACTTTTAGAAAAGATAAAATCTTGTTGTTTATTATAAGGTGCTTTCCCTTTAATAATAATAATAATAATAATAATAATAATAATAAAGTGAAACGAAGACTTAAGCAGATTGAGACAAGAATGGAAAAAAAAAGCTGTGCATGCTTATAAGTTTTTTTTCCTTTGGTCTAATTATTATAAGATTGTAATATAATACAAAGCACCTTTTCAAGATTTTCAAAATAGCAAATTAAGTGATATTGTTTCGATTTTTACTTCCTTTGGACGAATTCACTTAAATATTACTATTTAACTTAAAAAAATTTCTTTTACGCTTGATGAAATGATTTTAGTCTTTAGACTACAAGTTTCAGAAGTCTTTATTTTTTTCTTTAAATACTGTGTCAAGTTAAAAGATGTCAAATAAAATGAGACAAGTAAAGTAATAAAGATTGAATTTTCTTCTCAGATTTTTATGATTTTAGCTTGATGAGTGTCAGACACTTTAGGTGATATGTAATTATATCACCCACACTTAATAAGTATGATATTCCAAAATTACAATAGGAACTAATCTGATGTGAGCTATTTCACAAAGTAATACTAAATCCTATCTTGTTTCTTCTAAACTAATGGTAAATAGAAAAGATGTATTAGAGAAGTGGGAAAAGGAATGTCATAAATTAGGTTAAAATGAGCATTGGATCCATGAGTAAAAAAAGAAAAAGATGATGGGTCATAATTGAATATCCAAAAAGAGAAACCTAAATGGCAAATGACAACCAAATGTATGCTGATGCTTTGTCTCCTTATCTTATTCTCTAATTTTGTCTATCTATTGTGCATGTCTTTATCTGCCTCCCCACTTTTTTTATTTTGCTTTACAAGCAAAGCAAATTTTCACTACTATTATTATTTTACTGATTGACTTGATTAGTCACACTCACAGTACATATTTATTGTGGAAAATGAAAAAAAATAGGTTGTGATATAGCTAGTGGCCATGGATTTATTTGTCTCTATTCCTTTGCTTCATGAAGACATACATCATGTGGTGGTAGGCAAAATGGCAAAATCCAACACACCACACCCATGAGTTAGATGTGTCATTTTGCTCAATTAAATAAAATAAATTTGTGTGTATATATTGTTGCCAATTACTTTTGGTCCTCAATTTTTTTTCTTATTTTTAGTTTTAATGTTAGCTAGCTTTATGGGACGGTGTAAAATCAAACGTCTAGTCGTATTCACCGAAATTTGCACGAGCAAACATTTTGCCTTTTGCTTTTATGCTTTACCCTTCAGGAACACGAGCTTGCTAATGATGAAACACCAACAAAACACCGAATTGTATTGCATCGTATTGTATTGTTCCAACAATTACAATGTTATAGATTGTATTGTTCTTCGTTGTTACATAATGTCATGTATCTATAATTTGAATGATAAACCTATAAGAAATTGAAAGATACATGATAGATACTATGAAAAAATAGGGTAAATAATAAAGTAAAATTATTAAATAAAGTCAAAAATGAGAAGAAGAAATTAAACGATACAATACAATAAAATTTAAGTAACAACCAAAACAAACATTATATTTAAACTAACAATACAATACAATACAACGTGTAACAACCATCCTGGTTAGTCTAAGGAAAAATATGAAGCGAGTGTGTAATTTAAATGAATTAATTTTACTAAAGATGAAAAAATAACTTCTTAATGGCTCTTGTCGTGTGTATATATTCTCTAACTCCGGTGAGATCTGAGTTATTTTATAAGATATTATCTAAAAGTTGAGTGATTTTATAGTGACAAAAAATAGTTTAGTGATTTTCCGGAAAAAGTTATAATTTCCATAAACATTTGAGGAATTAAATTAAGGGAAAATTAAGTTCAAGCAAATTATTTATATCCATATACCCTTTTATATTTATGCTTCCCTATTAAAATTCACACGCTGACATCAGCACTCATGACGTTTGCGTAGTTTTCCCTTAAATTAACTTGCCTTAGCGCACATTCACGACGTTTTTTCCCCTCGGAAGGCTACATTTCGGTTTTCGAGTTAAAAATACTGGTTTTATCATACACCAACTTCACACTAGAAAATTAGTTTCATCACATTAGTAAGTTAGCAAGTAGCAACTACTAGAATTGGAAGTAAAACAAGATTTGAGTTTGAATAGCTCTACTATACAGCTCCTTCCAGTTGCCAAACTACTTTTAGAAAACTCAACCTGATCAGAGATGCTAGCATCACATTCTTGAAGCTTTGGCAAAGCTGAAAAATATGGATGACTGATCTTGTAGAAGAACTCGCGGATTACCCTGTTCAACCTGTAAAGCAAAAAAAAGGAAAGATGAGGAACTGGAACTGGAACAATCACAATTTGTATAACATCTTGTAAATATGTTCATCTTAAACATAGATCTTTCTTTGTCTTCTTTATCCTCTATAACATGCATCAATTCAACAATTGAAGAATGTATGTAGTAAGTGTGACAATTCAAAATGATTGGAGGCAGTCATTTCTCTCTGAGATGCACCCATTCAACACTGGTAGAATTTTCACCAGTGGACAAATCACAAATCAATATACAGTGGACGAGCACTAAATTGAGTGCCAAGACTTGTTTGGTTGTTCTATCAGAAGCCTTAAAGATATATAAACCAAGTTCTGGATGTAAGAACAACAATCTCTGTCTAAAGGAATAATGTCTGGCATTGTGTCGCCCCCTACTTCCCATATTCTTATTATTCATTCTATGTCTAGACAGTTTAAAGGAAGGCAAGCTTGTCAAGAATGAAAGTTTACCAGAGCCCCTCGATCCAAAATCAGGATATTGTCCATGTTCATAACTGTGGAAATGCGATGGGCAATTGTGATAACCGTTGTTCCCTGGCATTCAGTGGCTAGAGTTTTCTGTAGTTTTGAAGTTGTTTCAGTGTCCACATTCGCTGTGCATTCATCCAAGCAAAGCACCTGCAGAAAAGTGTAAACCTGTCAGTACTCTCTCCCATTTATTGTATACACCCTAGATAGCAATTCCATTTACACGTTATACAACCTTGCAGGACTTGAGGAGAGCACGTGCTAGGCAGAGTAGCTGCTTTTGACCGACAGAAAATGCTGTTCCAGACCCTTTTAGTTGAACATCCAGTCCACCTGCTGCTTCTACCTCCTCCTTGATGTGGCATTTCTCTAGGACATTCCAGATCTCAAAATCCCTGTTCTCTTGCAATGGATCTAGATTTTTCCTGAGATGTTTATTATGCAGACATGTAACGGAGGCCATATTGCCAACCAATCGTCATTAATATAATCACATGCTTTGGCCAGTACTGGTGTTACACAAGGTGAAAAGTAAGGGAATGTTCCAAGACAATATGACTGGAGCAGTCACAACAACTGTCTCTCTATGTCAATTACCTTAATGATCCTTCAAACAAGAAAGGAGCTTGGGGAACAACAGCAAAGCTCGAACGAAGATATCTGACAGAAACACCAGCAATATTTACCCCATCAACCATGATAGATCCTCTGCATATTGGGTAGAGCCGAAATAGGCCATTCAAAATACTTGATTTTCCTGCACCTGTTCTTCCAATTATACCTACCTGATAGGTAACAGGGTAACCTTTAATGCCAATGTCAATGGAGTCTGGAAGAGTTAACACTTCAAGAAACAACAGAACACCCAGTGTAATCCCACAGCTCGGGTTTGAGTAACACTTAAAAAAAACGAAACACAAAATATCATATCGCTTGAAACTTAAGTTGCACGGACTCTTCACTTTCAATGCCGCATCCGTGTCAGATTCTCCAAAAATGCACTAGTTTTTGGAGAATCCGACACGTACTCGCGGACACTTTTGAAGAGTCCAAACAACATAGCTTGAAACCCATCCCTCCTAGCCATGCCTTGACATATAGCTTTTGACTCCTTTGATCATCTTGATATCTTCAAAGGAAGGTTTCATGACATTGCCCTAGGGCTAGAAAACTCTCCAAGAAATCCAAACAGAAGTATAATAAACTTTACAAATTGCAAACGTTAAATTTTCTTAGCATATTCATCACGACATTTAAGGGTTGGATAATCTGGACGATAAACAAGGCAACTGATGCAAATTAGAACAACACTTCTATTAACTATTACGTTTTTCAAAGCAAAAATAAGTATCACTACTAACCATTTATGACATACTGATGCAAATTAGAACAACACTTCTATTAACTTTTACGTTTTTCAAAGCAAATATAAGTATCACTACTAACCATTTATGACATGAGAATCCAGATATGGGGAACGGCAACCAGTGTTAGTATATTAGTTTTATCTTCATACAAGGTTCCTATTTAAAGTTTCAGTAACTACTTTCATTTTAATTGCAACGAATACAGGGAACCAATACAATTGGCCTGATGACTTGATATACAAGTAACATTGCAGATCTCCTGGAGCGCCCGTCTTTATGTAAAACAATCATCATCTCTTAGGATAGTTTTATGTCATCTTATAGACGTGTGATTTTGCAAGTGTCAAAATTCAAATTCTCAACTAAAGGATATGGTAAAAATCCAAGGTAGACAAACAGACCTGTGTTCCCCCAGCAATGGTGAAAGAAACACCACATAAGGCAGGAGGCAGTTGTGGCTTGTACTGGAGAGTCACATTGACAAAATTGATCTCTCCATGATGTGGCCATTGTGGATGTAACGGATAACCTTCAACATCTTCTTGAGGAACATCCACATACTATAGAATGGGGATTAAGAAAGAGATCTCAATTTGTGTGATAAAACTATTATGAATGTATCTCAAATTTAGTCACCTCTAGTATCCTCTCAACAGAAACCATCTCTTTCTCTGTTTCTGCGAAACTTGTTAAGAAGCTTCCAAGTAAAGATACAATCGGAGCTGCATATGAGAGAGCCAATCCAACCTGTTCACTTAGAATCGGTATATCAAATTCAGAGAAAATTATGATTTCTTTGCAGTAAAGGGTCGAGCAAAAGCATCGCTGAAACTTACCAACCCTGGAGTACCTAAATTGATGGGGAGGTATTCCTGAGAACCAATAACTCCCATCACTGCAATGAAGGAGACGATAAATGCTGCCAGCAACTGAAAACATTTACATCTCTTAGTACCAACTATAGCATCTAGTATCATGATAAATATAACTTTTTTTGGATTGTTATTATGTACACAAATGAGAAATGCATACCCACCAAAGTTGACACATCACAACTGTCAAACTTAATAAAATGGTGACACAAAAACAAACCCTAAAGTGGTACTGACAATGTAAGACATACTTGAAGGCGCAGGGAGAGCCACAAACTTGCTGTTACTTCTGAATATGAAGTCCTCTGATATGTCATCAGATGCTTATTAAATTTGAGTAGAAAAAGATCCTGCGCAACAATAGAGTTTTTTGAATTTCAGATTACACACATAGGCTGGAAAACGAATTCTCCTTGGAAAAGTTGGGAAACAGAGTATTCAGATAGATAATTTCCACACATAGGATAGAAATGGGTCTTTTTGACTGGCAATAAGAGGAGGCCAGAAAGTTCTCTTTATGATGCTGTTTATAGAGCATGGGAAGAACTACATTTACAAGGGAAATTACTGAGCTACTGCATGTTAAGTTGACTGCGACCTTACTGTTCCTCAATGGAATAGGGGTGTTCAATACCTGAAATCTACATGAAGATGCGGAAATTATGGCAGGACAGGATAAATGAAAAACTTAACACAAGGAAGAAAATTTACTTGTGATCATGTTCTGTCAAACAGATGCATTTTTCCAAACAAAAGATAACATGTGTCCTCAGACCTCACTCTCCTATCACAATTGGATTTATCAAAAGGTTTGTCATCATATCATATGCTAAAACTGTCAGAAATCCATGGTAAGAGCAGAAAAGCACAACTTTTTCACAAGAATTTAGTAGGGAAATATCATTCAACAGAAACTTCTCAAAGTAATTCCTCCCTGCGATCAAAGATGTGATTGATCCCACAAGGTGATGCACTCAGAAGTTATTTCAAGAGGGCACAAATTGATATGCACAAGAACAAGCTCTTGTTAAGCAGGAACTGAGATTTATAACCTCTGGAAAGCAAAGACAGAGATGCTCCTACGGGAGTGAAGTCATTTAATTTTAGAAACAGGATACAATTACCTCACATTTAAAGCCTCTTATTGTTGATGATCCATCCAGAGTCTCAGTAAAAGATGCATATATAGGTGATCGAGATACACTGTCTAGTCTACGCAACTCACGTGATGTTGACCTGTAATACAGCTGAAGATCTTATCTTCAGTTATTCCTTCAAATCAAAGCATGGGATAGTGAAACTACCTATTCCAATGGCAAAATTTTGCATTCCACATCAAAATATTTCATATTGGACTTCGAGAAAAAGGTCATTTAGTTAACCTTGATTGATATTCTAGCAATGTAGATCAATAGCATGACTTCTCATATTGTGCTGTAACATGAAAAGAGAAATAAAAAGAGATCCAAGGAGAAACTTTGATAGTTTTATAATGTTCATATTTTAAGCAGCATGAATAGGTTAAAAGATGCAATGTACTGCAAGATTAATATCTATGAATACCCCCATATTCGACAAGCATTATATCTAACAAAAAAGAATCCCTAGTTTCTTCAAAAATGATACCCCAATTTTCACTAAGCTACAAATGAATTAATATGTTACAAAGAGACAATTCTATTGCAGTAAATGATACTTTAATACCAATGTAAAGGATTTGTTAAAACAGGAGAAGTGACTCCCTTTCTCTTATCTGGATGATGAAAAAGAGCCCTTCCAAGCTTGGACTTAACCAATGCATATATATCTATAGTGGCTAAGAAATGCATTCACATTTCACAGATTTTATGTACTACAGTCTACACCAGGGTGGACAGGTGCCCCTGTTCACTATGTGGGTCCATCTTTGATAATCAGTGAGATGTATAGAAATTTTGTAACTTACCTGTAATTTTCTATAGATGTACCAGAAAGGCATCAACAGAAACAAAAATATGACCTGCATGTATGCATAACCTATTAGGAGCAGAAATTCTAACAAACAAAAAGTGGACTGCAGCACTTCAAAAAATAGAAAAAGAGGAACCCTGGAAAGTTCTGCAACAAGGAACTAGCTAACCTGCACGTATGACAGAACTACAGCAATCCCCAAGAGGCCAACAAAATTAGCCAGCAGAATGTTGAGAATAAAGGGAAGAGAATCGTCAATAGTGTAGAGGTCTGAGGACAGTCTGCATACTCCAGTCAGTACATATTACATAATGTCGGAACAATTAATTTCTTAGTGGATCTGTTATACCTGTTTATAATTCTTCCAGTTGGGTTCAAGTCAAAAAAGCTAATAGGTGCACTCATAAGCTTCTCTAATAATTGATCATGCACCTTAACAGCGGCACGTAGCCCACCAAATGCAAATGAAAATGCCCTCACTAAAGTTAGCAAGGAATTTACCAGGCAGAAGAGAGAGAGTATAACCTGCAAAATCAATAGAATTTTCTAAGAAATCCCCATGCCTTGGAATCTGAAATGAAATCTTCTCGTCTCTTGATAATAGGAGGTAGTAGGAGAAAACAATATATTACACAAAGACCAAGCTCTTCAATATTCTTCCATTTTCAAGAAAGTCTTACAACAATACCTTAAAGTTTCCAATAAAGGATAATGAAGCTGAGGAAAGAAAATGACTTGATGAGGATCTACACAGATTAAGTGTTTCTCTAGTTACCAGGTAGAAAGTCGTTGAATATGGTTTCCGGTTTCTTCCACTTGTATCAACCCAATATGAGAGCCACATGTCATTTCCATTACGAGAAGCTTGCATCAAAACTGCAGAGAGGCATGTTAAAACTGTGATGAACCAACCAGCAAAAACAGCATAGCTCCTGCAAGACATAAAATGATGAAATCACCAAACTATATTTATCACAGGCAATATCTTTCCACAAAAAATGTAATAGAGCCTCTACTGCCCGGACTCTTCAAAGATTCCTCCATGTCTGTGCCGGATCCTCCAAAAGTAGTGCATTTTTTGAGGATCCGATATGGGAACAAAAACATTTTCGGGAGTCCGAGCAAGAGTTACATGGATAATGAGGATTTATATGCCAACTGCTACTAGCTAGGGATTGAAGTGTAATTGTTGTTGTAGAATTATTTTCATGCTAAAAGAAAATGACAACTCACTTGTATACAATGACTTCGACTTTTCCTTCTTTCCGGGCCTCTGAGTCATCAGTCACTTGATTCTCATCAGGAGTACATATAAAATCACCCTCTGAAATTTTCTGCTGGATCTCACTAGAAATATTTTGCGGTTGAACTTCAGAACAACTGCTAACTTCATCGATTGTTGAGAATGCTACATCAGAGGGACAAGTAAACTCAAGTGGATTTCCCACCCACTGCAATCGTCCTTTATCCATAACAATTACCAAGTCTGCAGCAGATATTGCCTGTAAAGCAAAAGAATATATTAGTATATGGAAGACAAGCACAAGCGCTACTTCAGATATCTTAAATGAATGTTCCTCTGTATTGCCAACGTCTGGTCAATTAATTAACAAAGATGTTAGCTGTGTCTAAGATTACTGCATCTTTCCTGATTATAAGTGCATTTCCAGTAGAGACTACAAAACAGAAATGCACCTTTTCTAATTATTGATGCATTTCAAGTTCTCTTTTACATAGAATTCTGAAAAATACCGATATACAAATAGTAAATAGCTTCATCAACATAATTTTGGTTTATGAATCAACATCCCTCACCTTGTGGCATACATACTGATAGTTGAACTTCATCATAGAGAAAAAAAGAAAATAACTTACTTAAACAGATTTTCCATAAACGCACAGGGATCAGTTGAAGTAAATTTTAATCAGATCTTACAGTTAATGAGGAGATCCTTGAGCCAATTCATTTAACACGGGATCTCTAACTATTACTATTACGTACTTGACTGTAATTGTGAAGTAAGAAACAATTGTTCTTTAGCTTTGATCAGTATCAGCTGAATATAAGAAAAAACCTATTACACTGAAGATAGAACTACACACAACACAATGCATGACAATATACATTCACGTGCATTATCCAGCTCAATGATCAATGTCAACTAGACTTTTCTTAAGGCAAGGTGGTTCATACTTGCAAATACAATGAGCTGTGAAAAACCAATGGCTTGTATCCATATACAACATAACATCAAATTATCTCCTTGTAAGAGAATAAACAACTTAAAAATGAGGTAAAAAAGATGTAACGAAACCTCAAAAAGCTAATGTTAGACCCAGCATAAAAGGGAAGTTGATGAACGGAAAACCTGAATGTTATGTGTGCAAAGGATGCGCGTCCGCTGATTCATTGGAGGGCCAAGAATTGCATTTTGTAGAATTGAACAACCAACATGTGCATCAACTGCACTGAGGATATCATCAAGCAAGTATATTTCCGCATTATGATAAAGAGCTCTGTCAGATACAGAAAAAGCAGTCAGAAGATCAGACTATTCAGTACTCTCAATCACTAGACAAGTACCTAGGCAATTCAAAGAGAGAGGATCACGCCACCTGGCAAGTGCAAGACGAGTTCTCTGTCCACCAGATAAGTTAAATCCTTTTTCTCCAATAAAGGCCATATCACCTCCCGTCATTCTGGAAATGTCGAAGTCCAAGGAACAAGCTCGTAAAACTTCTAAGTATCTGTTCCCATCAAAATCCAAGAAGTTTCGGTTAAATAGTGACTCCTCAATAAACCTTCAGACAGTGCATTTCAAGGGTCCAAGGCACACAAAATATCATCTCCAATAACATTGAGGTTAACCAGAAGAATGGGGACTTTCTAAATGCAAAACTGAGAACTAACAACTGAATGCAACGGAAATTATCCAAACAAATACTTATTGTCTAGTCAAAATGTAAGGAAAGAGACCTCCTTGCATCATACTCTCTCCCAAACAAAATGTTATCACGTACAGTTCCTGAGAGAATCCAAGCAACCTGAAAAACAGACAAACTACATAAGCACGAGCGCTATATAAGATATCAAATTTCACAGCAGTATGTTCGCACCTGCGGAACATATGCCATAGAACCATTCTGATACACAGATCCATTGATTAGCCTCATTTCCCCCAAAATCAAATTCAACAAGGATGATTTCCCTGACCCAACCTGCAAGCAAGTTATTCGTAATAAGAGGAACAATAGTTTTACTAGAAAGTAACCTTGCAGAGTAGAAGCATCGGATAACATCATATCGAGCAAATCAGTTTGCATCACATGCTATACCCATTTCGTATGCTGGAAAAGGGAGGTAAAGCTTCTTATTGAACTACAGTATTGCACCAACTGTAGTTTCTTTCGCTAACTAAGGTGAATTAAAGTAAAGTAAGTGCCTGCACTAGACTGCATGTAGCAACAGGATAGAAGGATCAAACAGATATAGATCCAGATTTTCTTTCCTGAAATCATAATCATATCTCCAAACTTCATCTAACAGGAAAAGGTGCAAAGAGAAGACACAAATAGAAAGTCATACATATACAGTACTCCTGACTAGCTAAGGTACAACACGCTTTTGCACCAATAAGAAGCAGAGGCTTTTGCAATAACAATTCTAAAGTATTATCATTTCTAAGACAAAGTGTGCAAATACCAAATATATCTTGATTTAAGATTTATATCGTCCAGTTTATTTTTCCGGCATCAACTTATGGAATGTCACCGGATAACCCAAAAGTTTGTGAATGGTAAAAAGAGAACCTTATATTGAATTACGTAGAACAAAGCCTTAAGCTGCTCAAAATTCATGTCAAATGGCTGGTCCATATTTCTTCCATTTATAAGCTCACAGCTATAAAATAAATAATCTACAAAAGTATCAAGCAGAATTCCACCTCTCCAACTACTGCAACCAGTAAACCTTTCGGAATAAGAAGATTAAGAGGACCCAAAACCAAATCGACTTCCATCTGGTCACTGCTAGACCATGTACAAGATGCATCATGGATGACAACAGCTGCATCTTGCAATTCATTCTTCTTATTACAGAAGACCAAACAATTACTTGGTTGTTCCATGTTTGTCTCCTGCTCAAAACAAGATAAATACTTGCATAACCTCCTGGAAGATATTACAGCCTGCACAACAACAAAAAAAGTGAGAGATATTATAGAATAAACGTGCATAATTCTCGAAGAAAGGAATTTTTGAAACTTACATCAATTAACCCATTGATGACCCAAGGAAATGAATTTAATGGAGAAATCAAGTTGTTAAACAGCGCGACACAAGTAAAAACCTGCAATATTAACCAATCAATTGGGAGTATATGATTACAAAAAAAAGCCAAAGTAAGCAAGTACTTTAGAATCTGTCATTGTACCGTTGCTGCATCAAGTTGATGGCCCATCAAAGTATAGAGTCCAAATGTGAACAACGAGAAAAGTGTTGGTGTTGTTGCCCAGAAGAAAACACACCATGAATCCAAGTATTTCCTAGTCTAACATGAAAAGTCTTAAGTTCAAGATTTATGTCATATGGCTCATGCTACGATCAAACATAATGTCCTAGAAAGAGGAAGAATATTGTCTAACCGAAAGGTATTTCACTTCTTCCGATCTAGTCTTCATCAGCCAACTTGCAAAAAGTAGCTCCCAACCATACATTTTCAAAGTGCGTATATGCGTTAAAATCTCTGCTGTCATTCTAATCCTGCAAAGAGGAATTGAAAATAGATCATAACGGATATAGAGAATGTTAATTACATAAACTCAAAAGACATAACTCGTCCCTTTCTTTTTGTAATTTTAATTGGAAAAACCTGCAGGTGATATTCATCCAAGACATTTCACTCCTTCTCTCCCTAAGAAGTATACACAAACAACTGCCTTCTAAATATTTCTCTTCAACAAGTAGCACCATCAGCTTGATTCAGAAAAGAATCCAACCAGCACTTTACTATTTGTGAAGGAACAAGATGGATAATGTAAGAACGTCCCTAGTAACATGAGGAGAGCATCAACCAAAGTATGGACAGCTTAAAGGAATGACTCCTTAAACTATCTGATTTGGAGTAATCTAATTCTTTCTTACAAGACAATACTTCTAGAAACTGTTGCCGATTAAGCGTGTACGAACCTTTTAACTGGTCCAGCATTCAGGCAGGATCATAACTCCAGCATAAATTTAAGCAGGTGGAACTATATTCGATCTTCAAAATTATCCCTAGGTTCTATTTCAGTTCTTCTTAAGCCAGACATATAAAATGATGTGATAAAACCACAATCCAAGGCATCTCACTTTGTGAAGGAAAAAAACTGTTTCAACCTGTTCATTTATGTCATACAACACTCCCTTACCAGCAACCATCTGGTATATTTAGTAGTTGTCTGATTTAAAATCCAACCAAACTAAACACCTTCAATGCCTGGTTGCATGTTAAACCTGTCTGCTCTCATCTATACGTCTCCCTTTACCACACACATAAATTTTGATTTCTGTAAGCTAAGAAAACACACATGCTACTTCAGAAGAAAGGCAACATAATAATTTCACAACAAAGTAAAACACCACCACCAATAAGATGTGAACTGTTGCTTCATATCAGTAAATAACAACACTAAATTTTAGTATACAATCTATAGAAACTATGGGTCACCAGCCAAAAAACTGCAAAAGGAATGTTAAGAGATGTGATCATATTCAGGTAGTCAAACTACAAACTCTCAGGCAAGTCTAGAAAAGAAATTTGTAAAATTGTAATTATCGAACATGGGCACCAAAAGACACTTTCTCTTTCCAGTAGCTTACTGACCAAGCAAGGAAAATGAATGAACATACATCTTTTTTTTTAGATAAGAAATATTTAAAACTGAATGAACATGCTCTTTTTTCTGATAAGAAATGTTTAATAATGAAGGAACATACCTTTTTCTGATAAGAAATGTCTAAATAATGAATAAACATACATTTCAGGAATCAATAGCAGAGAAAAGAAGATGATGCAAAAAGAAAAAGAGAAGTGAAACCACAATGCTAGCCCCATATGAACTCCAGCATGGCTCTAAAGTGTTGCTGGCATATACCTTTCATCCTTCTGCTCCATCATGCTCTTTGTAGCTTTTGCAATTACATTTGCAATCCACTTATTAACTGCATAAAATAACAATGGTCAAGCCTTCTTTAGAATTGACTAAATCATTAAGACCTTGGCATATGAAGAACCACTTACCAACCTTTAAGTCAAACTAGGACAAGGTCTTAAACTACGGGGACTACTGATTATATTACTAATGTTGATGGGTAACATAAGTTGAAAAGCATAAACTGATCCTAAAACTAAGGCCTAAACCTTCATCAACCTCTCTCATCAAGGAAAACTGATCTGCAAACTACCGTGGTTATGGATAATACTTAGAGTCTTACTGGCAAGAATGTTTAAGCACATCACAAGCATATCAATGACGTTTTCTAGAGACAACTAATCAGTATTTATCACTTACAAAATCTCCAATAATAAGCAAGTTTTTCCTATACTTAGTATCCTCACAACACCGTAGTTCCATCAGACCAACTTAAAACATATAGCTGTCTCTATCATATGTGCGCTTTATATTTTTTAGGCAAACATATAGCATTAAATTGTCAATTAACTTTGCAGCATGTTCAACTCTATATCCAATTCATCTGGTACCTGGTACCTGGTATTAGCAAGATTGTTATAGCTATTCCAGAAAGAAATGCGAACTTGACTTGCATATACAGCAGATAGAGAGCAATTCCAATCTGCAATGGCAAACTGATGCATTTTATGATTAATAGATCTGGTAACCAAGGAAATGGAAGGAGGACAACATTTAAGCTGAGAAACTTCATTCTTCATTTTATAAAAGATCTCATCATCAGAGAGGAAGAATGCTAAATGTTATCTCGAAAGAAAGACTTTAATATGCTTTGTCACTTTTTTTAAATAAACACACATTGTCACAAGAAGGTATAAAGAATTTATGGCAGATCTTGAAAGAGTTCTCTATTTTCTTGACTATATGCACTTAACAACAAAAGAAACAAGAAGAGAAAGGACAAAAGAAAAATACAAACTAACAGATGCTTTCTCAATATTGACACTGATTAAACAGATACTACAGTTTGTTCAACATTTTGTAGAGCAGGACAAATCTCTTTTAGCAACAAGTCATCACTATTTATCCCAAAAAAGACTATACATTAAGGTCGGAATTGTGAATTTAATAGTGGTATCATCAAAGAAAATGCATGAATATACAGTCACAAATATGCATAGTGAGTAAGAAACAGTGGTGACACTAACACTAAGTCTGAAAGTTAAAGATTCATCAACATAAATATGAACCTATCATACCAAATTTTAATTGAATGAAGTAAAAATCATAGTGACTTAATAGCACAATATCCAAAATTTAGACCATACTATTGTGTACAGAGAGCTACTGATAAAAGAATCTTTTTGTACAGCCAGCATATATATATATATATATATTAATTCATACTCAAATTTAGCTAGCCATGCGAATTTTTCGATTTAAGTTCTCATATATCGTGGCTTTCAATTTATAGATTGAAAGACAATAAATGAATCTTTATGATTCACTGAACTATAAAGATAATTTTAACTGGTTACAACTTCCCGATACATTTTTCTTCTTTCTGGTCATCAGTGCAAATGATAACTTGCAATAACAAAAAATTCTCGAAATATTTCGGCATAGATTAGGAAACAAAAGTAGGTTTCAAAATATGCATCGAATAGAATTAGGCTTCAAAGATACTCTAATAGTATCTTAAAACTTGCAAGGAAAGAAGGCATTCTTGGAAACTTGACATCCTAGACTTCATACAAGCCCCAGATGTTTATTTTCCATCATACCAGTGACTGTTGCTTAAGTTAGGGCCCTTTTTCCTTTTAGATTCAAGATTCCCCGAGGATAGGAGAGATTGTTGACCAAACAGCAAACATATATATATGGTCTGAGGTGCAGCTATGGCAAGGGTCATAAAAAAGCCTACCATTAGAAATTTATTCAAAGGGAACCATATAATTTATTCATGGAAACACAATTGGCATTTCCATGTGGAACTAATCATAACAAAGTGCTAAACATGTCTGAAATTTTTTTACCTGCCTTCCTAAGTCATAAAAATGGAAATTCCAGTGCATTTCAAAAATTGTACTGCTCACAAAGATGATGCTAATATCCGTATATGTTCTACTGCTCACAATAATGATGATGCTAATATCCATCTACTTAATGATGTTAAATTGGGGCAAATGGAATTCATTTGGAAGCAACCGCTCCTGTAAATGATGGTGCAACATGGCCCTTGTAAAAGATGCTGTCATGTAGATTCCATGTTATATATGATCAGGCTTCACACACTTCGTAATTTTGAATGCACTGTCTTAGTGTTGTTATCATTTATAAAAATATCACTACTTATAAAAAAGAAAAGCATCGACTACAACATGAATCAAGCCTTTACACATGCATATTTCGAACATCGGTCATAAGAAGATTAGCAAGCAAAAGGAAGTTCTATTCATCTACATTTTGAACATCTTATTTTAGGGGTAGGGTGGGGGTAGGGGTGGGGGATGTGATGGACCAACCAATTACATTGTTACTGATCTTCTCCAGATAGAAAATACTAACCTCCACATATCATGAAAACTATTACACAGGTTCACAATTCGATCAGCATCCACAGACATGAATGTCTGAATCTCTCCTTCAGAAAATTTTGATCTCTCAGCCAAACTAACAGAAAGACACTTGAAAAGAAAAATGGCATTGTTAGTCACCAATATTTTATAGATGCATAACTTCCACTTAGATCTGAAGTTCAAAAAATTAGCAGAAGCCCCTTTAGGTTTTAAAGCATGGTAAGACACGTAGACACGCCTATAGACGAACAAAGGTAGATATATCACTTTTCGCTATGATCATTTTACTTCAAAAGTGGAAAAGAAAAATTGCAAGGTACTCTCCACCTGGATTCCCTAGGTTTTGCAAATGGGACTTGACCCTTGTAACTAGTCTTAAGTTTTGAAGACTGGTAGGACACCCTTTCCATGGAACAAAAGTATCCAATGTATTATTTTTTTTCTCACTAGTCACCCTAGACAACAACAATTAGTATAAGAACAACACTCAAATCATGCCAATCATACTCTATTATCTGAAAATCTCAAAACTCCTATTGTACTTTCTTTAACCAAACACAAGACGGGTGTCAATATTCTCATTTTAAGACAAACATATTCTGAGTTCAAAAATACCCAGATGAAAAAGGAAACATAAGGAACATCTAGTACTTCTTATTTTTATTTGTATAATATTGGCGATGAGTTTATAAGAGTAACATGGTAAATGAGGACTCATATCACTGACAGCAACTTGTTTGGGACTGAAGTGTAGCTGTTATTGTAAAGATTTCCAGTAAGGCTTTTAAAAGAAAAAAATCATTCAGTTGAGAACATAGGAAAACAATAACACTTTTTCAGTTGGAATAGGCGTCTCTAATTCTTCAGACCTAAAAATCTAACATATTTGAAAGCTAAAGGCTTTAAGCTCATTTAACTAGAAAGCAGTGACAAAAGTGCCCTCCTCATTTGACAAGAAAAAAGCACCTGACACTGTCCAAATTTAAAGAAGCTATTTAAATACTACTTTACCATCTAAATGGTCTAGTGAAAATTACTCATGACAAAAACATATCCAAATAAGAAGATAAATAGGATGATACAAAGATGCAATATGGATCCCATATGACAGCTGTAATGTGGCTATAGAAGAGATTCTTCAAGATAATAAAGACGGAATTCATACTGCAAATAAAGAAGATTCACCTTTCCATAAATAAGACTCATGATACTGGATCTAAGCTTGAGCTTGAGCTTTGAAAGATGAAAAGTATATTGTGTATCGAGGAACGATCTGCAGTATTGCACAGAGAACTTCTGAGACTTGGACAGTGTCGTAAATCAGAGCCTAATAGTAAATTACAGTATAAGTCATACAACTAAAAAGGTTAGACAAATTTGAGAAAGTCATGTTGCATGCTAGCTAAAGTATTTGGAATATATATAACAAATCAGGTTGTAAGCTTGCCAAAATAAGAATACATTCCCAGGAGAGAAAACATGAGATATGTAGAACTCCAATTAAAATCCACATCCCATTTCCCGATACAGAATTATTTCAAAATTCAAGTTCAAAAGGAAGAAACTAAAGCAAACTCTAGCAAGGGTTGGAGATACAGAGATGGGGTGAAATGTCCCGCTCTCAGAAAATGTTGGTAAGAGTAAATGTTAAAAGTAAAAGTCTACATCTATCCAAGACCCAGTGTGTTCACATGTTTATCCTACCATGGAAGTGACATCTCTTCTAAGACTCACAGAAAAGTATATGAACGCTTCCCTTCCTAAAATCGTAAGCAGTTAGATATGAAGACTGTAACAACCGAATGTACCATGAGATATAAGTTGAAATACCAAATGCTGATAAATGGGTAACCAAGAATTCAGAGAGTTTTCTCTTCCTTTTTTTGCGTGCATGTGCTAGACAATATTGGGTGTCAGAACTGTGTCAGTAACTAAAATTCTGATACAAAGTTACCAAGAACAACATGTAGTTTGCGAAGAATTTGAAAGAAGCTGAAACATATCATAACTTGAACTTAAAATGAATTCCAGGAATGAAGAGTAACAGTTACTTCAAGACAGAAGAAAGGCCCAAGGATAGTGCAAGAATATAGCCATCATAGTCTCTTGAACCTGTTGTAAAGAGTACGAACACCAGTCACAAAGTGTCTTTTGACCTTGAGAATGTTTAAGAAGAATCAATGAACATGACCTCTGGCACACTTATCAAATGAATAATTAATTTGATCTATGCTAAATAAGTTCGATGACATACAAAATTAAAGCTAAACATTGTCAATAACACTGTTAGATCGGAAGACACTACAGTACTTGGAAAGGAAAAAAGAAAGCACGTATCTTTGACTAAAAAGCTACACTCTAATGATTGACGGAGAGAGAACAACTGCAGTGAAAAGTCAAAAAAAGGCATCCAGCAACTGAATGGGGACAAGATTGATTATTCTGAAACTTTTAACAGCTTATGTACTAATATCAGTTTAGAATAAATTCTATGGAGGCGTTATTTTGAGTGACAAGAGAAATCATTCAAAAACTTCTGACTGCATGTGTAAAACAAGGTTATAATCAACTCTAGCAGAGAATTAATTGTTACGTCAGCTGAAAAGCAAGGAAAAGCAACTGCCTTGGAATATCAAAGGCTCCAAAACCAGAGAAAAATAATCATTTTTCCATTGATAAATATGAATTAAGTTCATTAAATTCATAATCCGAAGGATACTGGAAAAAAAATGAAATATCATATATGCAAACCTTGCTGGAGAAAGCGAATCAACTTATTGAGAAGCACTGGACCCGCAAAGCCGAGACAGTCATTAAGCACCTGCAAAATCGAGAAATGTTACGGCTTTTAAAACTATTGACAAGATCAAAAAGGTAATAACAAATTCAGTACTTTATTTTTCAATAAAGAATACATTGTCAAATTCATATATTAGTCTTGAGATCTATCTAGTCCCTATATTTTAAAGAAACATTGCATATGATGCCATTTAATCAGAACACCAAAAACTTGTGGTGTGCAATATAAAAGGCTAGTCACCTAAAAGCAGAAAATACTTACATCAGTTACCAGCTTGCAATATGCAAAACTTCTCTGGTTAAACCTTAATGGAATCAGTAGTCTGTTTGCTTTTCCTGTTAAATTAACTCTCATTCTAGTCATAGGTTGTGGAAAAGGATTTGATTTAGTTATATAGAGAGTTGTTTGAAGCATTTTTAGAGAAAAACTGTCTATAACAGTGGATAGCTGGTCAAAGATGTGTCCCATCAAAATCAAAATACAAAGAAAAAGATAATTTTGTATTAATTAGCACTAGAACAGGAAATGCTACCGTTTATGAAAAATATCCCAATATATAAAATAGGCTAACTAAAGTAAAATTAAAACTAGAATGCCAAAAAGATGTGATTACAGTGAGATTGTGAGTGATTCTAACAGGAATTTGGGATTGGGTGGGCTGTGGTTATTTTTGGGCAAGGGGGAATAGGGGTTTTGAAATTGGGAATTGAAAATAAATCATTGCACCTTCTAATATCTTTTCCGGGTCACACTTATCATGGAATTTCGGTCGCAATGTAGTATCCTACAATTTACATTATCCCTGCAGAACAGTAATTAAGACTGATAGTTCCTAATATCACTATAAATCAAGTTTCTGGTGTAATAAATGCAGAATTTGGGATTACGTGTAACAACCCTTTTCAAATTATTTTTTTTATGAAGGGTTAGTTAGTAATTTTAATTAAATCCATTATAGAAAAATA
>JBCEWC010002505.1:0-10553 GCA_038996855.1 Solanum aculeatissimum
GTATCAAGAAGGAAGAAGTCACTCTTCATTGAAATTACTTGATACCATCAAAGTATATACATACTCTAATAGTAAAGAGGGAGAAATAATGATTCACTAAAAATACTATTCAGTTAATTCTTGATATCACTAGAATATATAAATTTTGATGCATCAAAGAAGAACATGTCGTGCTTCAGTGAAAAGACTTCTCAATTACGGCTTGATGATACTATCAGAATACTCCATATAATATCAAAGATGAAGGAGCAGTGGTTCAGTGATAATACTACTCGTTTACTCCTTGATACCATTAGAGTATATATACTATGATGGCATCAAGGAAAAACTGACAGTGCTTAAGTGAAAAGACAGTTCAAGTATTGTTTGCTAACATCAAAGTTTAGATTTTAATAAATAAGATTGTGACTTTAATAAATAAGTTTCAAATTTAATAATTTTTTCTTCTTTATTTCTAAAAAAGAAAATCAAATCCTATACTATTTTTCTTAATTTATTATTTTTATTTGTTTAGTTTTAAGATTCTCTTTTGAATTAGAATTTCTTTATATTTAGGATTTTGAATTAAAATTTCTTTATATTTAGGATTCACTCTTAATTTAGGACTATTCTACATAAATAATTGTCTAGGTTATGAAGGAAAAAAATATTATTATTATGTTTTTAATATTTAATACTTTGAAATCAACTAAAATTTTGATTACGTACACTAAATTAGTATTGATAAAATATCGCAAAAATCATATTTATTGATTTTAAAATTTGGGTGTTACAACCTCATTCATCTTTTTAATGTATTAAATTTGATTGATTTAAATCTTGACTTGTTCTTGGATTCAAGGGTTTGGAGGATTGATCTTAAATCTTCTGTTTTCTTTTTTATCTTAATTTATGGATTTGATTAACTTGATATGGACTTGAATTTGATCTTAACTCGTTCTTGAACTTGATATTGACCTGTATTAAAATTCAAGGAATTTCGAACTTGTTCTTGAGTCTTGTGGTTAGAGGAATCTGGATCATTTGATCCATGAAGATTTTTGTTAGAATTTTGGTGTGATTTTTGAATTATAAGACCCCCAATTTATAATTGTAGAATGGGTGAGTTCTGATGGAATCATACTTTTCTTCGACCAATTAAATTTAAGTGACATGATAATATTCGATTGGTTGGAATACATCACTTGTACATATGGCATATTTTCATTAATTTTTATTGTGATAGAGATGTCACATACGTTATTTTTGACATATATCATGATCTTATTGATTTCTTTGTTTGACTTGACATGCCATGTGACACCCAAATGGTTCTCTAGGGTGAGATAATACTAGGCTCAACTAAGTAGGCTCGTCATTTGTAGCCCATATTATTGAAAGTGAATTGTAATTAAATTCATATTTATTGAATTTAAATAATCAACTCAATTATATTAAAGAAAAACTATACAAGATGAACCTCGTTGTAAAAGTATTTACCAAAAATAGACTCAACCTAAATTATTTATTCGCTTACTCCACTTTTTCCTTTCTTATTTCGCATATAACGTTAGCATGATGTCAGCATCACTATTCCATGATACTCCATCGGTATATTAATGCTATAGCGGTGTCATATAAGACTAAGCTTAATCCTCCGAGATATTCCTTTAGTATATTGATACCATAACCTTCAAGCTTTTGATATAGTACTAGTTCAGTGTACATGTTTTGCACTGTGTCAATTTAAAAATTATAAATAAATAGTACTTGCTAAAATAAATACAATATTTATGTAAATAAAATATTATTAGTTTGATGCAATAGTTTAATCTATTGTATACCAGCAAGGATGAGAAAATCAATTTAATTACTTATAATATAGATATGTTAATAGTTTATAAATTCATAAATAGATAAAGACATATCTCAACTATAAAAAAAGGGTTTATATCTACACTTAAGCCATATTATAAATATATATTTAGTATAATTTTCTTTATTTTTTTTAGAAAAAAAAAACTAAAATAACCTATTATAGCAAGTGACAATGTAATTATAAGCTTAACAATATGTTAATATGGAAGTAAAGTAAATTATAACTATAACATGAAGATTCATGCAACAAAATAAATCACATTATTATAAAGATTTATAAGGTAAGTAAATCTCAAAAAAACAAATAAGTTAGATAAAGTTATTTTTGTAGGTCACTTATAATTATCCTTAAATACAAATATGTCAAAAATAATTAATTTCCTAGGTCGTTTACTTTTTTCTTTAATTTCATGATTATTTATAATAAATTTTTATTTTTTACAAAAAAAATGTTAAAATTAGAAGTAAAGTAAAATAGAGGCAACAAAATAAATCATATTTTACAAATATTTATAAGGTAAGCAATTCTCAAAACATACCTAGATTGGATATAATTAATTTTAAAGGCATTTATAATATTTATGACTTCTTTTATAGAAATAAAATAATTTATTTTTTTATATATAAGAAACCTCAAAAAATTATATTTATTTCTAATTGAAATTGAAAAAAGAAGATAAGTATAAGGAAATATTAATTAAATTCCCAAACTACCCTTTCTACAAATTTTAAAACCCTGTTTTAATTTTTTTCTTCTTCTTTCACTATACTAAAATTTCTTTTTGTTTCCTCATAGCCCAAGGACTCGAACTGAAGAAAGTCCTTGGATCGATTCGATCGTTTCTACGTTGCATTCTTCACCGCCGATTCGCTGATTTTCCGGTGTACCGTTCTCCGGCAATGACTCTCATGACTCCTCCTCCAGTTGAAGTACGTAATCTCTCCCACTTTTCCCGCACTTCTCTAGCAGCGCAACTTGTCCAGTTTTGTGTTTTTTTTTTTTTTTTTTTGGTTGAAAAGTAGATTTGTGTAGTTATATAGGATTAGATAAGTGGAGAATTTTTATCAAAAAGCGATGTCGGAGTGAAGTTTTATGTAAACGTTTTGATTTGAATGCGGCAATGGTGAAATTATAGGGATTAGGTTAATCGGAAGTGTATAGTAACTTGAGATCGATTATTTTGCTTTGTTTTTGTTTTTGTGGCAGCCGGAAGACGAGGAGATGCTTGTTCCTAATTCAGACCTACCTGTGGAAGGTCCGCAGCCTATGGAAGGTAAATCGTTTACCTTTTTTCTGTAGTTCTATGCACTGATATGTTGTTGTAGTTCTGATGGATTATAGATATATAAATCCATTTTTGGTTTTTTCCTGCTATTATCATGTTTTGGAATGTCTATTTATTGCTTTGTTGATTTAGAGATTTTGTTTTGAAGTTGCTATTTTAATTGTTGTTAGTTGCGACTGCGGATACAGCTAGTACGGTGGAAGGGCCACAAGTGGATGATTCGCCATCTGGTCGGTTTGCGTGGACAATTGAGAAATTTTCGAGGTTGAATGTGAAGAAGCTATACTCGGATGTTTTCCATGTGGGAGGGTACAAATGGTAATATTTTGTATTTTTTTGATGGAATGCTTTATTGTTTTAATGCGTAGGTGATTTAATGTCGTTTAATGGCGTGTTACGTATGGTAGGAGGATATTGATATTCCCTAAAGGGAACAATGCGGACCAGCTGTCAATGTATTTGGATGTTGCAGATTCACCGTCATTGCCTTATGGATGGAGTAGACATGCTCATTTTAGCTTAGCTGTGTTCAACCAAGTTCATAACAAGTTTACAGTTAGAAAAGGTCAGAATTCTTCTTTATTGAATAAGAGGCAAGAATTTATGAAACTTTAACTGCTGAAAGAAGATTGACCATAGCTTAAATAAATGATGTGCACGAGCCTTTCTAGGCATTGTTCATTAGTTGGAGAGAGATTATGAATTAGTAGATTCTCCAAGTGTTACTTATTTCAGGCAGTGTCGCTTGCATAACCGTTAGCTTTTTGATCGTAAAGAACCGAGTACAATGAATGTTCAACACAACATGTGCTTTTTCTTTTGTTGATGAAGTAAGAAGAGTTCCATTAAATTAAAGGCATCAATAAGATGCAACAAAATTGCTTAGGGGAAAACAAGGAGTTCGCTCAATTACAAAGGTTAGCTTAATCTACATCTACAACTAAGGAGAAAATCTCATCAAAAACATGTTCGTAACTAGTTACAGGAGCCTACATTGCCCAGCTAAATAAATTCATAAAACACTTAGCATTAAGATTACTATTAGAAGTAGAAATCCCATCAAAACGCCTATGGTTCCTTTCATTCCAACATGTAGTTATCTTAATTAGAAGTTGATAAAATCCATAAGTCGGGTGAATTAGGACGTCTATTATCAACTAATTCTTCCAGCTGCTGGCACAACATAGGGTTGAGCAAAGACCAGAGAAGAATCTGGGACGCTCTACCAGCTTGTATTTGGTGGACATTCTGGAAAGAGAGAAACCAATATATTTTAAGGGAAAATTCGAATGTACCTGATCAAGCTTAACTTTATACCTTTGCTTAGTTTTTGATGTAGAATGGAAAATGTATATGAGGCTGAAACTTTGACGGATGTCATTAGTTCCATACGACATTAATGGAACTCGTCTTTCAATTTGGATGTGTACATATTTCAGCATTAGTGCTGTCTTTTGGAATAATTTTTTTTTGGTGAAAGGTAACATATATTATAAACAAAGGAATACACTAAAGGTATTCTAGTATTGATTACAATCAGAAACCACGTTGGTACTAACAACCTCCTATGATCTCATAAGCAATTCAAGATGCTAGCAATATCCTCTTCTTCTTGAGGATACTCATGTTTACACCAAAACAATTTATCTTCAAACAACTTTTGTCTTCAAAATACTCTGGTTCCTCTCCTTCCGGAGACTCCACCATATACAAGCTTGGTCAATCTTCCATCTCTCCCTGTGACCCGGCTGACTTCCATCCCTATTCCAGCAAGCTAAAGCTTGAAAATCTGCTAGGTAGGAAATTCCAGTGAAAGCTTTATGAGCAAGAACATCGGGCATTCCTATTCTGAGAAGGTTAGCTGCTGATTTCACTTAGCCTCTCCTCGGCTCACTCACTGCCATAGTCTTAAGTCTGAACCTTCACTCCGGAAGTTCCTTAGTTTTGTTTCAATAGAAGCTAGATTGCCGCCTTCAATTTTGTAGTCTCTCTACAAAATGTAGAAAGAGGTTATTTATCATCTGTCTCACTTTCGGGAAAAAAAATCTGGAGCATAGTTGAAAACCCCTTTTCATTCGGGTATCTTGAGTCAGAGCAGTGTGTTTGACCAACAACCATTTGAAGCAAGCTATCTTGTATGGAATCTTGGCTTTCCATATCATTTTCCATGGCCAACAACCTTGTTGTATATCCAGAAAATCATTCCTGGTGGGGAGGCGAGAGATCATTCCTGCTTGCATTTGGTGGACAGTGTGGAAAGAAAGGAATGGTTGACATTTTCAAGGCATTAGCAGTTCTATCCAGAAAGATGAATTGTCTTTGCTTATTCCTTTTTTTTTTTGTGTAAACAGAATATTAGGGGGAAGGAGGAGAGTTAGTATATTGAATTGGCAATATATAATTATATAGGGTTCTAGGAAGGGGTTTAAGAACCCTTTCGATGCTTGTAAAGCTTCCAGCTTAGCACCTCTTTTGGGGTGGCTAAGTTCTTACTGGATACAACTATTACTTGTCTAAAAAAAAAAACCTTCTTGTATATATGATCTCTGAAAGCATCTTTGATCTGATCCAATTGAAAATTTGCCCTGTTTATCTGGAATCCATACTAAGTTATACTCACTTGTTTTGAAATTCTTTGTACTGTTCTAGAATGTTGAAAATCTGTCAACCTACTCATCTCCAATCACTCAAAGGCCTCCTAAATTTGAGGTTCCATCCCAAGTTATCTCTTACCTCTGTAAGACTTTAACTGTGACCATCCTTTGAAGACTCAAGTCTATATAGGTTGGGGAATCTGGTTTTGAAGTGTCCTGCCCCACCCAATAACCTTCTTAATAGAAAGTTTTCAGAGTTGTTAATGAGTTTGGGCGACTAATTCTTAATGGACCTACAGACCCCAGTTCCATAAGGTGGTAGTGCTGCCTCACTAGTCCAAAAATCCTCCATTCATACTTTGTCTTTATTGTTTCTTTCCATGGTGATTGCTCTTGAGATGCAAATCTCCATAGCCATTTCATTAAAAGGCTGTGATTTGCATTTTGCAACTTCCAATTCCTAATCCCCAGACCCCCTATTTTCTTGTTGTCTATGATGTTATCCCATTTTACCAGATGGATCTTGTGGCTGTTTGGGTCTTTTCTTCCTCGCCATATAAAATTTCTTCTAATAGCTTCTATTCTCACCATTACATTGGTTAACATAGGAAACACGAACATCATGTACATAGGTAAGACATCTAAGACACTATTAATGGGTGTGACTCTACCACCTGCAGACAATATCGAATTTTCCAGTTGACAAGCTTCTCCTCACATTTCTCCTGAACAGTATTCCAAATATGATTTGCTCTTGGCTCCCAGCATGCCAAGATATACAGCTGGGTAAACAAAACTTTTACCTAGTTGATGTGGAGGCTTGAAATTTTTCTGTACAGATTAAAAAAATGTATTTTGAAATTCACTTCCAACAATAATAAGTGAAGGGAAAGAGAGGTTGCATGAACTGTCATGATGGTATAGGCATGTGAATGCTAATTGTAAGTGTGCTACATCTTATTGGTGGAAGACGTAGTAGCAGGTTCACCTTTATCACTGAAATATGCTCTTCTGATATTTCTTAGAAAGGCCTATTTAATGTTAGACCATGGAACTTCATAGGCATGACATTGATGAGAGGCTGATTCATTAATTCTTACAATTTGCATTCATTAGTCCACCCCGTGTTACTCATTTTAGCATCTTGACTAGATTTTCTTAATCAGTCATATAATAGAGTTTCCAAATATATTTCTCTTGTGAGATCCTTCGGGTGACCTAGTGGTTTGGGCTTGGGACTTCCACGTTATAGGTCTCAAGTTCAAAACCTCTTGCTAGTAAAAGCAAGGGGTTCCCCTTCTGGGTCCAGCTCGTAGCACCGGGCTTGTTTAGTGCGGGTTACTTCTCCGGTGTGGTTTGCAATTTATTGCGTAGGAATGGAGGGTTTTACCCTTTGTGCACCCAAATGGTAGCGGCTGGGAATAAGGCACCTGGCCTTGATGGTTTCAATATGAATTTTTTTCGAACTTTCTGGGAGGTTATTAAGGATGATGTTATGGGTACAATGCAATATTTTCATGATCATCAAGTCTTTGAAAGAAGTTTGAATGCCATATATGTAGCCCTTATAATACCAAAAAAGGCAGGAGCAGTGGAACTAAAGGATTTCAGACCCATTAGTCTGATTTCTGGGGCTTGTATGATAATTTCTAAAGTGCTTACAGAGAGATTGAAGAAAGTGATGGATAGCCTGGTGAAGAAGAACCAAATGACTTTTGATAAAGGAAGACAAATTATGGATGCAACTTTAATAACAAATAAATGTGTAGAGACCAGGATCAGGGGAGGGGTAGCTGGCTTAGTGTGTAAATTAGACATTGAAAAGGCTTATGATCATGTTAATGGGGAGTACTTGCTAAGTGTTTTGAAACAAATGGGGTTCAGAAATAAGTGGCCGAAGTGGGTCAACTTTTGTATTAAAACTGCTAGGCTCTCCATTTTACTAAAATGGAGAACCTATTGTTTTTTTCCCCTCAGTAAGGGGACTCAGACAAGGAGATCCTTTATCCCCTTTTCCTTTTTATTTTGGCTATAGAAGATTTCAATAGCATGATAGAGAATAACAATTTACAACAATTGGATAAGAGGTTTCAAAATAAGGGAGGGTGGTCTAGAGATATGCCATTTGCTATATGCAGAGGACACCATTATTTTTTGTGAAGCTACTATGGAACAAGTTACCTATGCTAGAGCCATGTTGGTGGTATTTGAAGCTATTTCTGGTCTAAAGGTGAACTGGAGGAAAAGTAGTATTTTCCTCGTTAAAGATGTCACAAATATTCAGTCATTGGATGGTGTGTTGGGATGTAAAGTGGACACTTTGCCTACTGTGTATTTGGGTATGCGACTTGGCAGGAAGTACAAAGAAGTATAGATATGGGACAACATTATAGAAAGATCTGAAAAGAGACTAGCACAGTGGAAAGCACAATATTTGTCTGTAGGGGGAAGAGTCACACTAATTAACTCAGTGTTAAAGACTTTTTACTTAGATGTGTGATGTCCTTGTTTCCCATTCCTTCTAGTGTAGTGAAAAGCTAAATAGACTAAGAAGGAATTTTTTGTGGTAAGGCAACAAAGAGAGGTTAGGGTGGGGGATATATAATCCAGTTGAATGGGAGGTCACTCAATTACGAAAAGGACAAAGAGGACTAGGAATAAAAGATCTAAAAATTCAAAACAAGTGCCTTTTGATGAAATGGCTTTGGAGGTTTTGTGATGAAGAAACTTCCCTCTGGAAGGAAGTAATTGTTCACAAGTTTGGTCAGAACAGTCCTTGGTGCTCCAATGAAGTGAATTGTACTTATGGGATGGGTGTATGGAAAGTGATTAGAGGTGTATGGAAGCAGTGGCGTACGCAGAATTTTTTTTAAGCAGCGTCACTTTTTAAATAATATAAATAAATAAAACAATATATGTTATATTAAATACAAAGCATAATATAAATAAAATATTGTTTACATATATTACTATTACTCAACTCGATGACTTTTCATTTTCGGAAATAGATTTAAAACAAGCTACTTAATTGGGTTTAAAAAAAAATATTGTCTAAAAATATTGTACATGTTAATTTAGTTTGATTGGTTAAGTGTTTTGTCATCCCCCAAAAGGTCCATGGTTCGAACCTGAATAAAGCATTTTTATTTTATAGAGCCAAAAATATTTAAAAAGAGGCTGGTGAGAGTCGAACTCATGACCTCAAGTTCGAAAATGAAGCGCCTGAACCAATTGAACTGCAAGCTTTTAGGTTAAGCGGTGTCACTGTATTATATTTATCATCATTTTTGTTTTTGACTTCCATTTATACATACATATTTAATAATTTTTTCTCGACGAAGGGGTGTCACGTGACACCCCTTGGACTAAGGTAAATTCGCCCCTGTATGGAAGGCGATTAGAGGTCTATGGTCTAAGCTCCAGGAGAATTCTGAGATCAAAGTTGGTAATGGTTACAATGTTAGGTTCTAGAAGGATAACTGGATAGGGGAAGTACCACTGCAGGTTAAATTTCCAAATCTCATGTTACTATCAAGTAACTCTGAAAGTGTTGTGTCCGAGTGTTGGTCCCCCCAAGGTTGGGATCGTAATTTCAGAAGGCACTTAAATGACCGGGAAGTGGAAAGAGTAGTTGATTTGCTAAAAGAAGTGGACATTTTTGGTGGGACAACAATGGAGCCTGACAGGCTTAGATGGAGACACAACTCAGAAGGAAGTTTCACAGTAAATAAGTTATACCAGAGGGAGAACAACATTATACACAACATTATACAGGAGGAAGAACTGAAAATATGGAGAAATATCTGGAAGAACATAGCTCCTACAAAAGTGAAATGCTTTACATCGCTAGTGGTTAAAAGAGCATGCCTAACACATGAAGTGTTACAAAAGAAGGGGAGGGTTGTGGTGACTAGATGTTTTTTGTGCAACGAGACTGGGGAGGCAAACAATCACCTATTTCTCCACTGCAAATTCACTGCGCAACTGTAGAATCTGTTTTTCAATCTCACAAAGACAGTGTGGACAATGCTTGAACACACAGTTGACTTAATGAGTTGTTGGATGAAAAGAGGGGGAAGTAAAAGTCAGAAAAAATGGTGGAGGATAATACTTTCTTGCATACGGTGGTCAGTCTGGAGGGAGAGAAATGGAAGGTGTTTCGAAGACAAGATCAAATCAGTCCATTATGTGAAATGGAGTTGTTTGATGACCTTATTTTTTGGTGTAGACATAGTTGTATAGAGGAAATTGAGGAGTTAGTAGAATTTCTAGGAGCTCTATAAAGCTAGAGTCTATCTCTTTGTAACATGGTTTTGATGGTGGCCAACATTCCCAATGCTGAAGAATACAACCGTACTACTTCTCAAAAAAATAAATAAAAAATATATATATATATATCTTTTGGTGCACAAAGAAGATGCTCCATATTTATGTGCAATATTATTATTTCTTTTTAAACTTGATATTGTTTGTTCTGCGATTTCTGATTGGATGCTCTGAACAGTTTTCTGTATTATCTCAAGGAATCATCGTTCCTTTGTATAGGTTTATAGTTAACAAGGATAATGCGCGTAGCATCTTCTTGGTGCAAGCACTGAAATTTATTTTACTTACCCTAAAAATAAAAGTAGAAAGAGAATAAGAAAAACAAAGATTTAAGTCTTTAACTAGTACAAAATGCTATGCTTTTTTCTTCTATGTTTATAGGTAAGTCGTGCATTAAATAAATTATAGTCTATAATCATAATGTATCCCTCCACCTCCCGTAATTAAATATAATTATGGCCCAAAACATTTCAGTCATCTAGTCTACCAA
>JBCEWC010002505.1:11911-25267 GCA_038996855.1 Solanum aculeatissimum
AACCAATTCTTATATATGGTTATACCACACCATATATGATCAATGTATATTTATGTATAACATTGTATATAAAGTGTTAAACAGAGTAAAGAACAAAACAATAGTATTTGAGTTACACGGGGAGTAGGTGTGTATATCCTTGGAAAAAGCAAAAGTAAAACTGAAAAAAGTTAAAAGGTACTAAAATTGAAAGAGACTACACTTCTTTTGACAATTTGGCTATTCCAGATGTAAATTTTTTTGGGCTATGCTAATTGTGAACTGTTTATTTGTAAACTGACCTGTACATTTGCATAAACCCCCTGTATTTATCTATGCAACACTTGTTGCCTAAATTAATACAGTACTACTCTTAATGATAAAGTATAGGCAAAATGATAATATTCTATAATTTACCTATTTCTGTATTATTCCAGATTTCTGCCAGATGTACGTGCTTGCGCAGACAAATTTAGTTGATTATTTGAGTTTTCATTCATTTCAGGAAAGCAGATTAAATAGCCCCTTAACTCTTTTTTTGGATAAGGAAATATTCCCTTATGCTTGAAACTACCATTGCCATTTGGATGACTGCAGGAATTATGTAGATGGTCTATGTTTTTTCCAGTGAAAATACCTATAATCTGACTGGAAATATTCTTGACTTTATTTTAACCCTGTAATATTTGCTGAAGTTGAACAAATGCTATAAAGGTTTGTCAAGCTTCAAAATGAAGCTTTAAAGCTCTGATCAAGGATTTGGAAGCAGCTTATTAGAGAAAATTAGATGATTGCTAGGATTGACATACCCTTGCATCAGAAAGATAGAATGAAAGCATGATTGGGGGATACATGGAAGGATAATCTTAGTTCTACTGGCATCTTATCTTGAGAGTATCTTTAATCTCCTCTATTTTCATTTTCAGATTAGCTAGTGCGAGTCCGAGCATTCTCTAATTTATGGCTCTTCAGCTTTTTATTCCTTACAGATGCTTCTTGTGGTGTTCTCTCCCTTTTGATGGTTCTAGTTTGTAGTTTGTACCAAGTATTATTATGATTTGCTAAGTAGACTGCTGATAGTGTAGTTGATGTTATGATTCTTATGGCATACATTTGCTGTATATATTGACACCTTGGGGCAACTATGAAACTTACTTCAAAAAATGATTGTTATGGCAGATACTCAGCACCAGTTTAATGCAAGAGAGAGTGACTGGGGTTTCACATCCTTCATGCCTCTAAGTGAATTATATGATCCCGGCAGAGGTTATATTATGGATGATACAGTCATAGTTGAAGCTGATGTTTCTGTTCGTAGGGTCGCTGATTACTGGTCTCATGACTCTAAGAAGGAGACTGGTTGTGTTGGGCTTAAGAATCAGGGAGCCACTTGTTATATGAACTCTCTCCTCCAAACTTTGTATCATATTTCTTATTTTAGAAAGGTTAGCCTTGAAAAGCATGAGTAATTTCTTTGTTATTATTTTTCCAGAGGTGACTAATTCACATGTGTTTCAGGCTGTGTATCATATGCCAACTACTGAGAATGACAATCCATCTGGGAGCATCCCTTTGGCTTTGCAGAGTTTGTTCTATAAGCTACAGTACAGTGACACCAGTGTAGCAACAAAAGAGTTGACAAAGTCCTTTGGATGGGACTCAACTGAGTCTTTCATGCAGCATGATGTTCAAGAACTTAACAGGGTTCTTTGTGAAAAACTTGAAGATAAAATGAAGGTAATTTGTAATTGTGTATCACGTGAACCTAAAATAAATAGTACCATAGATGGCAGTGCTTATTTAGATTTGAGACTATTTTTATGGATTATATGTGTTTCATTGGCTCAGGGAACTGTTGTGGAGGGAACAATACAACAACTGTTCGAGGGGCATCATATGAATTATATTGAATGTATCAATGTGGACTACAGATCAACAAGAAAAGAATCTTTTTATGGTACATATGGAACCAATGCTTAATTTTTTCATTTTTGTTTTTGTCAAACACGGAATGCCTCATTGTCAGTTTCAACTTGCAATCATGTCTCATTTGACAGATTTGCAGCTTGATGTCAAAGGGTGTCGTGATGTCTATGCTTCTTTTGACAAGTATGTTGAAGTAGAACGCCTTGAGGGTGACAATAAATACCATGCCGAAAAATATGGCTTACAGGTCAAACCCCTTCACTAGTTTTTGGATGATGGTTTGCAGAGTTGGTTAGATATTAAATTTGTGCCATTACTTTGAGCCACAAAAGGAAGGATATAACTTTTACTTGAAGTGAATGTATATGGAGAGATAAAAATATACTAATTATTGTTACTCACAAAATAATTAAAAGACATTACATTAACATGCCTTTTAACTTTTCCTCAACTGGTATCTCGTCCTAATAAGTGTTTTGACTTTTGTGTTTCTTACTTTCTTTTCCCCTCCTATCAAATAAATGAATCCTGTTCATATGAGGGCAGCATTAGCTCAATTGCTCTAAGTCGCCCTTTTTGAAGTCTCTCGCCACCAATGAAGATTCAAGTCCCGAAAGCAGCACTTCCTTACCTTCTTGTATTCATTTAAAAAAAAGAGAAAAAAATAAGAGGAGAAATAGAACGATGCTGTAGTTGGTTGGTTATTAGTATAATGGTCTCTGTTTTTTTTTGAGAAGGATAATTGTATCTTTGTTGCTCCTTACCTGAACTTCCATTTTTCAGGATGCTCGGAAAGGTGTCCTTTTTGTTGACTTCCCCCCTGTTCTTCAGCTTCAGTTAAAACGTTTTGAATATGATTTTGCACGGGATACTATGGTCAAGGTATTTAATTTATTACTCTCATGTGGTCAATGTATAAAATAGATTCCTCATGCCTATGAAAAAAGAGAGTATAAACTGATTCCTCATATGATTCTATAGGTGTAACCAAGTGGAGTAAATACTTTATTTTATTATTCCGAGTCTAGTGTTTTCTAAACCCTTGTGCAAGCCAGTTATGGTAGAAAGCGTATGATTTCTTTCTTGTGATAGTGATGTTGTCCGGTCTAACGTGCACGAACCTTGACTAACTCACTGAGTACATGCTACTTCCCTCCGGTTGAAACACCAGGTACCTCTGTTTAACAAGATATGGGCAGATGAGGATAAATCAGTTAGTTTTTAACCCTTCCCCCCTGTACTGAAATTTGAATACTGATCTCTCCGATTGTGCATCCCAGCTTCATTGACCTCTAGGAGACAACCTTGGGTGCTTAGAAAACGTGTGAAATTTGCATGGTTTTTAAAGTAATTCTACCTTATGTGGTTCTTCTCATTTCATTGCTTCCTAAATCATCAGCAACCTAGAATTATCAGTCAACAACTAAAGAAGTGTGTATGTAACTAAATTCATTAACTTTTAATGCCAATATCTCCGAATAGGCTTAAAAAAGTGATGTAAATGAATGTGGGAGCCTCCCTTTTCAGTCCTCATTCTCAATTAAGTGTTAACTCTTGGCTTTTCAGCATATTCTGTTAAGAAAGAAACTAGAAAAACTTGAACTCATTAAAAACCCTAATTGTAAATAAAGAAACAAAAAGTTACAATGGGAGCTGAAAGTATTGTTGGACAATATCATGAGCCTTGTTTTTACTGTGACACTTTCAGTCTATCGCCATCTGTCATTTACTTTATGTTTTTTTTTTTTTGAGAAGGTAATGATTTGTATTATAAATTTACTTTATCTTTGCTTGATATTCCATTTGAGGGTAAGGAATCAACTCATCTCTGGATCACTCTTGTAGTAGCTTTATGAGGATATGGCTTGTATCTTTCTCCCATCTCTTATCAAAACAGTATGTTTCCATCTAATGGTAATTACTGATTCTCTTTTTGAATTGATTAGATAAATGACAGATATGAGTTCCCTTTACAACTCGATCTTGATATAGAGAATGGAAAATATTTATCTCCTGAAGCAGATCGAAGCGTTCGGAATCTCTATACTCTTCATAGGTATCAATCTCTTTTCTCTGATGAAGCATAAATGATTTTCTATTTTCTTGGTGCTCTTTTTCTTGCCATTTGGGGATCTGATCTTACTTCTGTCATGTGGCTGCATTAAGAGAATTCCTTTATCATCTCACATTCTTCATGTTGACAAGTTAATTTACTTTATGCTAGTGATTAGTTAAGTGGGTCAAATCTACCCATTTTGCATACAGATTTGAATCATCTAATCATAAGAGCCATGTTATATAGTCACATTATATCATTCTGTTTACTTCTATCTTTTCTGCCTTCGGTAATGCATAATTCTTTGCTGGTTCCCTTGGCCAATCAACTTTTACTTGACAATGTGGCTCATTTAAACTAGAATGCCACAGGCTCTTAAGTTTCTGAGACATAGTAAGATTGCTTCTAAGTTCTGACAACTTGATTTCCCATGGTTCGGTGGTGCAAAATCAGCCATCTCTTGAGAAATATAATCTCTTCATAACTCCCTTTGTAAGTTGGGATTTTATTATTTCTTCTTTGTGAACTTTCCTATCTGAAAACTCTCATCAACACTGCAACAGTAGCAATATGAAAGGCTGTTACTGCCGCATTCCCATTACTTTGGATTTCACCCTGAACATTTTACAGGACAATATAGTTTCTTGCGTAAACATGTAAATTAGGAAATAGATCCTTCCATTGTGAATCAATATACCCAGTAAAATCCCACAAAGTGGGTTTTGGGGAGGGTAAAGTGAATCAGGGTTATTTTTTGACCGTTAGCAAGTTTTGAGTTTTGGTTCGTGAGGTATGGCCTCTGCCTATTGTGTATCTTCGTCCAAGTTAATTTATTGTACAGTAATTGTTCTATTTTCAATGGTCATCATGCAAGGGATATGCTAATGTGGACATGAATTGCTTTTGCCTGAAGGATAGTAGGATTTAAAACTTGGCATTGGATTTATGTTGTGTAATCTACCTAATTTTCGGAAACAACCTCTCTATCTCTATGAGGTAGTGGTAAGGTCTGCGTACATTTTATTGTTGTTGTAATCTACCTAAATCTTTAACCTTGTCCTAATGCCTGTCAACTTCATGATAGAACTTCAAATACTTGTACCTCATGGTTTAGGACATGTTTATTTTGATCACATTGTTTATGTACTTCCTAGTATACACCTTTCTGATTTTTAAAGGTGTTTACTTTTGAATGTCATCCTGCTATTATATTATGCTACATACTGAAAGCTTAGCAGCATGATTGCTCAGAGGTGAGTGCATACTCTCTGTGCTCTTAATAGGAGATTACACAGCTGGATTTCTTACTGTCGTATCCATGGGAGTACTATTTTTAAATATTATTTCACCATTTTGTTTAATTAGAGCAGTGGGGATCCATTCAAGTACCTACATAATGATGATACTGTCTAAATGGAAATTAGCTCCCTTCTTTTTCATCTCCCTACTTCCCCTCTCCCTTTCCTCGCCCTCAATTAGCTGCTTTTGCAATTGTAATGTTGTTATCCTTTGTCCCTCCTATATTCTGCGGTGTAGTTTTCTGCTTTGCTGTGAAAAAAAGATACACGGGTTCGTTTTTTCAGTCTAGACGATGATTTTTTTTTAATTTTAACTTTATATGCTTGACATAGATTCCGAATAACAGGAAGACTAGGTAATGAGTTTTATTTGATCCTTTTATTTTTGTTTTCAGTGTTTTGGTTCACAGTGGTGGGGTCCATGGGGGACACTATTATGCTTATATCAGACCAACACTCTCCGATCAATGGTATGTATTGTGTTGCAGTCATTAGACACATTTCTTTATCCTTTAATTCTTTGGTTTTTCTGTGCCATTTATCTTTAGTGTTCTCCCTGAGTCATCAGAAGGAAAATTTGATCATCTTTAAGACTATATAATTTATTATATTGTCCTTTTCTTTCGAAGTATAAAGATGCATAATAGATTTTGGGCAGCAGATGCCCTTCTATCATTGTCTATAGCTATTTCACTGTCTTGGGCACAATCTTTCTGATTTCTGCTGCCTGTCTTGATTTTAAGATTCACCATTTGCCTCTTACTTTAGGTTTAAATTTGATGATGAGCGTGTGACAAAAGAAGATCCAAAGAGGGCTTTGGAAGAGCAGTATGGTGGTGAGGAGGAGGTACGTTTCCAGTTCTTGCCGTCCTTTAAGTTATATGCATGTGCATTATTTTCTTGTATTATATAGCTGATGTTCATTCTCATTCTCCACTTCTTGCAACAGTTGCCTCATACAAACCCTGCGTTCAACAATTCGCCATTCAAATTTACAAAATATTCAAACGCATATATGCTTGTTTATATTCGTGAAAGTGACAAAGAAAAGATTATCTGCAATGTTGATGAAAAGGACATTGCAGAGCATCTCAGGGTGTGTATGCTACATAACTCTGTCCATTTAATTTAATGATAATATGGTTGAGTTGTGCTTCTGTCTAACATTATATTGCAGGTAAGGCTAAAGAAAGAGCAAGATGAAAAGGAGCAAAAAAGAAAGGAAAAAGCAGAGGCTCACCTTTATACTATCATCAAGGTTTCCTTTAAAACCTAGTCTCTATCCCTTCCCGCTTGCATATTTGTAATTTGGACCTTACTGAAAATACTCTTGTTATATACTTAGGTTGCTCGTGATGAAGACCTTGGTGAGCAAATTGGAAAGGACATTCATTTTGATCTTGTGGATCATGACAAAGTCCGTAGTTTCCGTATCCAGAAACAGATGGCATTTACGCAATTCAAGGTATTGTTTTGCAATTTATTTTTGTACATATTTACATGCAAAATTTTTGTTGGTACAGATTTTGAAAATTTACATCTTCATTGCTGTTTTGGTTGCTCTTCTGAAGCATAATATGTAGATGCTGCATTAATATGCTTCAGAATTACAAACTTAATCGAAATATCTCCTCTTGAACAACTTCATAGATTGGGTGGTTGCACGATTAAATATGGTACCAAAGCTCGCAAAAGTTCTGATTTTGAGTCGCACAGGTACTCTTGAATAGAACATTCTCATGTGTTTGGCTCAAGAAAAAAGTTGGGCCCTAGGAAAAAAATTAGGTCCACACATGAAGGGGTGTGTTTCATGCATAAAACAATAGGATAAAAGTGACCCATCTCAAACAATATAGAATCTTAGATGATGTGATAACATAATTCAACAATAACATACAGACTCTTGGAATACAAGCTCTAATAATGGAGGTTCACGTGCCACTTTTATGTCTTCTGAAATATGGGTAATAGAATGTAAATTTGGTGTTAAGATTTTATCATCTGACCTTGAGTTAAAAGATAAACTTCAGATTCTGATTGCAAATTTAGGTGAATGATTTTTGAAAAAATGGAATCTGGTGGCTGGAATATGATGGTTCAGCTTCTTGTATGCTGTATGCTAAGTTAAACAGTTATAGCCTATATTTGTGTATTCGGTAAATCTTTTTATCTCATATATTTGTTATTATTTAATGATAAGTTTCTTTTCAGGAGGAGGTTGCTAAGGTATTGGGTATACCGGTGCAATTTCAGCGGTATTGGCTATGGGCAAAACGACAAAACCACACATATCGGCCTAATCGACCATTGACACCTCAAGAGGAAGTTCAATCTGTAAGTTGTCTGACTGTTTATCTTACTGTTGTGTTCGGTGGAGCTGAATTAATAGTGCAATGCAGTTGTATCCAGGTTCTAGAAAGTGTCCTCTGTTTTGAGGTAGTGAGCAACTGCCATATATAAAACCACACTAGCTTTCCCATCACTTCTTCTATTCTGCTTTCATCGACATAAAGAGATTCCGGGACAAGTATTATATTTACTCTCCATGCTATCTATCAGTACAACTTGATTGACATTTAGCAGAAATAGTAATTTAGCTAAAAAATGGATTTTTGTTTAGAAACAGACTTAAGAGAAATAATGAATCAATACTTTCATAGACAGTAGCAGCAAATCATTCAAGGGAATGTCCAGTAATTACAGAAGCAAAGAACATCATGCTTAGATCAAGCATGCATTTCACAGTATTTCACGTGATTTGTAATCTGTATCTACTGGATTGTAGTAGGTGTAGATGACTAGGAAAACAACAATTAGGGATAACTGTCTGCAGCCATGCACCTTTTCTTTTTAATACCATTTATACCTAATAATGCAAGTCATCTTTTTTTCCAGACCCCACTCGTGGGATTCCACTGGGTATGTTGTTGTTGTTGTAATGCAAGTCATCTTTTTTTGTTGCTTCCGTTGTTTCTCTGTGAAATACATATTATTTCCTTATGTGGGACATTTCTTATCTTCTTTCTGCATATTGATTTTTTTGTATTCATATCTTGCACTGCTTTAATTTGTAACATAAAATGTGTTATGCTTCCTTGAGTCGGTCAGTAATAGATGCATTTTTGTGGTGATATTAAATTTGCTATCGTAAAATTGATTATGAGCTTTCTCTCCCAGACCTTGTCTTGCTCTGCAAAATAGTGTGTCTAAACAGAATGTATTGCCGAGTATCTGGATACTCTTGGCAGTTTATTTCTGTCCGTAGCGGATTTCTCACTCTTCCCCCCTGTCCTTTCGCTCCTAGGAAAAAGGGGTATAAAAACATGCGTTTGTGAATAATCAGTGTTTGGAACTTCTTACATTATAGCTTCTCTTTTAGAGTATGTTTGATTTGTGTGACGACTGACGAAACGGGTTGAAGAGCCATCATGAGTCATATCTCATCCGGTCTTTGGATGTGAGCAAAATGAGTTATACTTTCTCTTTTCGATTAGTAAGATTACTCATCCTATTTGGATGTGGAAATATTGCCATGGTCTCTGTTAGTATTCCCACATTAGTTGATGGTATGGGCCATTTTCTTTTTACATGGTCATGCGCGATGAACTAGCTTTTGGACAGTTAGATCCAAGTTCCATTCTCTTTACATGCTATTAGAGCCATCCTTATTTTTGGCTTACTCAATGTTCATTTCATCCTTATTTTTGGCTTACTCAGCGTTGGTTTTGTTCAATGTTATGTTGTCCATGCTCCAATTCTCTAGCCCTGAACGTGTCTTTGGGGGTTTCAGAGTGCCTACATTGGTTGAAGATATGGCCTCTCATTTTCTTATATGGTCTTAGACAATCTTCCTCTTATGAGCTAGTTTTGTAGTTAAGTTACACCCAAGGTTCATTTCTTGACAATTAGCGTGATAATAGTGGATGAGGAGTCATCAAGATGGATCATCATCGTATCTTTGGATGTGAGATGGGGTTGCATGGAGCTGACGTAGATCTCAGTTGTTTTCGTCAAATAAAAATATGTTGAATTTGAATGAAAAAAAAGCAAGCCCGGTGCACTAAAGCTCCTGCTATGCACAGGGTCCGAGAAAGGCCCATCACAAGGGTCTATTGTACGCAGCCTTACCTTGCATTTTTGAATGAACATATGAATATTAAGATGTTGTGGATGCATTGAAGCTAATTAAATTAAGTATTTAATCATATTTTTAGTAGCTTTCTTTATTATTCTAGAATAGGATTTATGTTTCATAGTTTCGTAAGGATTAGGTTAAGCTATAGTTACTAGTTTGGAATAGGTTCTAGGTTTCCTACTTCCATAATAATTAGACGTCCTATTGCTGTAATAAGATTGGGATTTCTGATGAATAAATTATTAAGTCGTATTTTAACAAAAATCAAGAGATCAGAGTTCTATCTTCCATTGAGCTTCTAAGGTTTTAAGCTCACTTCAATGGGTTGAAATTATATACAAAATAGGTTGATCTAGGAATTTGAACAAAGACAAAGAAATTGATTTAGATTTTCCTGCTCATCAACCTATGACTTGATCCTTCTTGAGAATCCTAACATCTGATTATTAAGATGTGTATTAAGATCTGAATACTAAATAGTTAAGACTGTTTGTTTTCTCGACATCTGAATGTAGAAAATTTGTCTTATTTTAAAAATAATAATTATAAATTTAAATAAAATACTAAATTGAGCTAATATTATATTAATAAAATATTTAAAGAATTTTATATGGCAATTGGTGGTGATAATGACTAATGATGGTGATTGTGTGTGTCGATTTGGGATGATGTTAATTGTTGATGGTGGTTGTGGGTGGTATATTGTGGTATAGTGTTTGCAATAGTGATTAACTGAGGTGGTTAGTGGCGGCGGCGACTGATAGTTAGCAATGGAATGATACCAATAACTAATGTCAGTTAGCGATATATAATGTTGACTAATAGTGTGGTAATTATTAGTAGATTAGTGGATGTAATAATGATTGGAGGTGTGAGGGTTGCTAGTGACAGAGGAAGATTGATTTGATCATTGGTAGTAGTGGTGGTTATGGTAGGGCTCATTATGATGGTTGTGAGTGGTGGGTGAAAGCAGTGTTATTAAAAACAAAAAGTGCAAAAAAACTTTAAGGTCTGTTGGGGCGTTAAGTGCAAAGCACAAATAAATTGTGGGTTTCAATGAAAAAAGACGCAAAGGGAGAAAAACATACAAATATATATGTTTAGTCTAAGACTAATAATTTTTAAACATACAACAACAACATACCCAGTGGAATCTCACAAGTGGGGTCCGGGGAGGGTAAAATGTACGCAAACCTTACCACTACCTCATAGAGATAGAGAGACTGTTTCCAGAAGACCCCCGTCTGAAAAATATCAAGCCCCATAAGCAGAAGATGCTAGATATGAAAAAAAAGGAAAAAGAAAGGAAAAGAGAAACGACTAAAGTGGAAAGCAAATGATAGTATATAAATACAACAAAAGTAACAAATATAAAGTGGACAATGACAACACAAGATAATAATTTATAAACATGAATGACAAATATATAAACAAAGAAATTGAAAAATTAATTATGATAAAGTGAACTATCAATTGTTTAGTGTCGTCTCTTTAGAAGAGGTTCATTGGCAAGGCAAAGTATGTCTTAGAACCTTGATGACGACACTGAAGCGCACATAAAGCGAGGCAAAGTGTTCAACATGTTTTGATTCTCGATTCAGGGCTTAAGTGTGCCTTTGATAACACTGGGTGAAAATAGATGGAGTAATGAACTATCATCTTTGTAGAAATTCTTAAAAGATAGGCATCTTAATGATATCAAAACTTTGTTATAGATCTTTATTATTTAGACCTATTCAAACCCATTAAGAGGTTGTAGAATAAGAAAAACAAACACATTTTATATTGAGATCTGAATGATTAAGACTAAGACATTCATTAAGTGTAAACAAATGAGGCCTCATCCTCTTTTTTTCATTTTTATTATTAATAAGGTGACTAGTCCTCTTTGGATGTTGAAAAATTGCCAGGACGAGCATCCTAAGATTCCTTTTACCTAATGTAAGAGATTTAGTGGTGGGAAGCAGAGGTATTAATCATCCCAGGATGATGGGTTCGTGCAAGAACCATCCCACCTATCAAGTTGATAATTGTTTAACAATTGCTGCAGTTATTTAATCACTTATGTTCAGTGGTCTATTTTCCCGATGAATGGTACTTTGTCTGTCGTTTGCTCAGTCGATTTTGGAAATGGCCTCTCTACCTTCTCAAAGGTCTACCTACACTCCACCCATGCACTAGGATTGTTGTTGTTGCTATTTTTTGTCTCGTCGAATTACCAAAATTAGTGCTTGATTGACTTGGTGCTAATGATCTTGCGGAATGTATTTTAGGTTGGACAATTGAGAGAGGTCTCTAATAAAACAACTAATGCAGAGCTAAAACTTTATTTGGAAGTTGAAGTTGGCCTGGTAATGGACTATTGCCTACTCATTTTCCTGTTTAGGGTTCATACTTGGAATTTTTGTTGGGGCAGGCGCTGTACTTTTGTGTATATCAAGTTTTATGTTTTGCACTTTTTGCTTTGTGTATTGTTCATTGTTGTAGGATTTGCGACCATGTCCTCCACCTGAGAAGACCAAAGAAGATATTCTTCTATTTTTCAAACTATATGACCCTCTAAAAGAGGAGCTAAGGTATTTCTTCTTGCTTCTATAGGTTGAAATCTGTGCCTTAAAAGAGTTGTTTCTATGCTAATCTAATTTGGGATCTCTAAATATTATTTCTATTGGAAAGTGCATCATTGGCTATCAAAAATAAAAAAATGGAAAGTGCATCTTCTTCTCATTGTTAGAGCCTGCAGACATAGTAGATATATGAAATGTGACATTTACAATTTGTTAAGTCCGATCAAGAAACCTGCAGGCAAAGTGCTTATGCAGCAGATCCCGGTTTGGGTAAGATCTTTGATGACTGATTCATAAACCACTAATGCTTTGGTCTCATGTTAAGTGTTCGCATAGCGACTTAAGGTTCAAACAACTTGATGTCAGACTGTTCAACACGGTGGACATCTAACTCCTGTAACACAGATGTTTAATTAACCTGAGATTACTGTGGGGAAAAGACTACTACAGTTCCATTGCAGTCTATGCAATTTTTTGCACTTGATGTAGACATTAAGTCGATTTTTTTTAGAGGTCTTATAGTCATGAAAAATATTACTTGTTAATTGCTGAAATCTCAATCTGTAAATTCTGTTGTAGAGAGCAATTCAAATTTTTAACTTATTTGATATCCTGAAGCTTGTGATATCAGTGTCCACGTAAGTTGGTGTCTCTATATAAGTGGCCGTGCAATATTGGGGCTTTATCTATTCTTTACTTGGTTTTCCTTCTTGTTATCAGGTATGTTGGGCGGCTCTTTGTAAAAGGCAGTGGGAAGCCGCTGGAGATATTGACCAAGCTAAATGAGTTGGCTGGCTTTTCACCTGATGAAGAGATTGAACTCTTCGAGGTAAATTTTTTTCTTATCTCGATAAGAGTATGTTAGCCGCAATAGTAATAAAGATGGCTTCAGGTTGTGCTTAATATCTTGTTTTATTGATAGGAAATAAAATTTGAACCCAATGTGATGTGTGAACCTATTGACTGGAAGCTAACATTTTGTAGCAGTCAGGTACGTGCTGTTACTTGCCATCTGTATACTGTTACATGTTTGCTGGCATGGCCTATTGCTTTCAGTTGTTCTGGTTTTTATTTCTTCTGATGGATTTGCTTTATGATACTCTTCTTCTTTTTGTAGCTTGAAGATGGGGACATTATTTGCTTTCAGAAACACCTTCGAAGTCAAACTAGTGAACAATGTCGATTTCCTGATATTCCTTCATTTTTAGAGTATGTGCACAATCGCCAGGTATGTGTTGCACCTTGTTTTGTCATATTGCCTCTTGGAGCTAGATTGGTAGTTACCTCTCTGAAATAGAATTGTTTCCTTTTGAGGAAGGCACCTTGTTTTGTCATATTGCCTCTTGGAGCTAGATTGGTAGTTACCTCTCTGAAATAGAATTGTTTCCTTTTGAG
>JBCEWC010002506.1:0-34082 GCA_038996855.1 Solanum aculeatissimum
AATTTAAAGAGTTAGGGTTCATAGGGTCTTCAAGTATGAAAGAGGATCCTTGAATCAAGTCCCACATACCTTAATTCTACCAACAATTAGCAAGGTCAAACTTAGTCAAGGTCTTCCTCCCTAAATTTAACAAGCTTTCTTCAATGGAGGCCAAGAGAGTCTTAGAATCCTTAAAGAGAGTATAGGAGAGTTTGAATGGATGAATGAGGGTTTGGGGAATGTTTTAGGGGTTGAGGAGACCTTAGGGTACCAAAAAGGGGCTTACAGATATGTTGAATCATGAAAATACCATTAATAAAATGTAACTATCCGAGACTAAGAAGAGTCACACGGTGCTACAGTGCCCATTTGTTGGTCACACAGACCGTCTCACCCTCTATCTCACAACACTTAACCAAATGTCCAACGCGAACTCTCGGAGGACTTTCCGGAACACTTCACGAGCATCCACACGGACCATCTGGGGTTTTCCTGGCCGTGTACCTGTCCTGTGATCCTAGAATTATCCACCTAAACTCGTCCATGGCTTGGACTAGCCACTGTCCCACTTGATTGGACACTACACGGACTGCCCAAGCTAAAACAGACCGTTTGAGGTTCCATGTCTTAGGAATTTGTTTATGGGGTGGTCTCTAGCCACCCCTAGCTCACTGGAGCACCCCACGATACCCTTCACGGACCGTGACAAGTTTAACAGACCGTGGGCTTGTCCTTAGCTACTTTTCTGAGCCTATCTCCAATGTCTTCCGAATTTCAAACAGTCCCACTGTTGGGGCCATAACTTCCTTATCCAAACTCCGAATCGAGTGAAACCAGTTGCGTTGAGAAGATAACTCAAATAGATTCCATTTGATTTATAGTATTACATATGGTTCAACTAACATAAAAAGTTGTGATCATTTGAAGTACACTGCCAAAACAATCCCTCTAGGCCACCAACTAGCCCATTTTGCGTTCTGCCACTTAAACTCAACCCGTGGGTATCAAAACTTCACCATGACCAATATTATATCATATAAGGCCAACCATAAGGAGATTTCAAAATATTCAGGTTATTACATGTTGCTAGAGTATGGTTCGACCAATTGAAGAAAGGGAGAGGGGATGATGCACCAGTTTTGACATGGTCCATACTTTAGGTGACATTATTAGGATATTTCTTTGCAAGGGAGTTGTAGGGCTGTGCAAAATTTGGGTCAAACCGTTAATCCGAACCGATTTTTTGGTTTATTGGACTATTGGGTCGGGTTATTGGCTTATTGGATCGGTTAATGGTTTATTAAAAAATAATAATGGATTATCGATTATCAGTTCGGGTTTAAGAATTTTAATATCGGGGACCCGATAACCCGATAGCAAACCGATAGCTATAGTGTTGAAAATTAAAATTATAATTAATGCTCCTACTATTTCCGAAAATTTGACTTCTCGTTTCCCATATTATTATTTTAATTTTAACTTATATATTTCCCAAAATTAGATTCAATTTACTAGTGCTAGAAAGTGAAAATTTTACTTTCTGTTGCCTTTTTCTGTTTACTACAAGCCTGCAACTTTAAAAGTTTAATTGTTAATGGTTTACCCGATAAAGGTCAATAACCAATAAACTGTTAACCGATAAACCGATATCTTAACGGTTTTTTAATGGTTTAACTTATCTGCAAAATGATAACCAATAAGTAAAATCGATAATATTCAAAACTGAACCGAATCACCCGATACGCAGCCCTAGGGAGTTGAGAGAGGCTAAGACTAGGGAATTTTTGAACTTGAAGTAAGATTCTGTGACTGTCCAGGAATACAATTTAAAGTTCACTCAACTGTCTTGATTTGCTCCAGAGATGGTTGCTGATATAAGAAATAGAATGAGCTTATATGTGTCTGGACTGGGTCACTCAACCAAGAAGGTAGGAAGGAGAACTATGCTAATTGGAGACATGGACATTGGTAGATTAATGAGTTATGTGCAATAAACTAAGGAGGAGAAGCTGCACGATAGAGATAAGGACAAAAATAAGAGGGCTAAAATTGCTAGTTATGAAGGTAGTAAGAAGTGGAATGGGAATGGGAATGGAGGTCGCTCATCTTTTTAGACTGAAGCTCTATCGTCTGCGAGTGCACCTATACCTAAGATTGAGTAGGGTTCTCAATTTCAAGCTAGCGTGGCTCAAATTTCTAGAGGTAAGCCACTATGTGGCAAAGGTGAAAAACTTCACTTGGAAGAATGCCAAGAGGAAGGGAATGGGTGTTATAAGTGTGGCCAAGAGGGTCACTTCTAGAGAGATTGTCCAACATGAGGATATAGGGCCTAATCTACTAATATTACACCACCAGAGGGAACCAAAGAGGTACCGCTACTAATGTAGGTGGGGGAACAAACTATTTGTATGCGATGGGGAATAGACAAACCAAGAGGTTGCACCAGATATTATCACTGGTATGTTTTGAGTGCTTTCCTATAATAATTATACTTTGCTTATTGAGTGCCACACTATCCTTTGTAATTCTCTCAGATAGATGATAGATTTGACATATGTCCTGATTGTCTTCTTGAGTTAATTTATGTCATCCTAGAGCGGGAGAGATGATAGTATAGGCTTTTGGCAAATGAGGAAATGACAGGTTCTTTCCAGTGCTGGTAGCTTTCTTGATGACTCTTGTGAGGGATTTTGTGTAAGAGTATGAGAATGGTTAGAAGGACTGGCTATCTCTAAATAAAATCCCTCAATCTTTCAATTGTCTTCCCATTTTGAGTTTAGAGGAACTATCCTACTCATGATTTAGAGTTGGTTGTAGTGGTGTTTATATTGAAGTTATTATGACATTATCTCTATAGGGTGCACTGTGAGATCTTTACCTGTCACTGAAATATCAAATATATCTTTTTAGATCCTAATTTAAACATGAGATAGTGCAGGTAGTTAGAGTTGTTGAAAGACTATGATATATCGATTCTAATATTACTCGGGCAAGGCAAATGTGGTGGTAGATACCTTGAGCCGAAAGGCCTCTAGTATGGGGAGTTTGGCATTTTTGAGAGTAGAGGAGAGACCCTTTGCTTTGGAGGTTCAAAAACTTGTTCGACAACTAGTTTAGTTAGATATTTCTCCTCCTCAGAGTATTTTAGTCTTTGTAGAAGCCAAGTCTTCATTTTTAGATCAGGTGTGTGCTCACCAGTTTGATAATGCTAGATTATGCTTGATTTGTGATAAGGTGTTTAAGGGTAAAGCAAAAGTGGCTACTATTGACTTGGAGGTGTTTTGAGGATTAATAATTGGGTTTGTGTGCCTAAGGTATGAGATTGAGTGAGATTGATATTGGAGGAGTCTCATTATGCTAGATATTCTATCCATCCCAGTATGACAAAAATGTATCACGATTTGAAACAACATTATTGGTAGTGTGGGATGAGGAGAGACATTGCTGAGTTTGTGGCGAAGTACTTGAATTGTCAACATGTCAAGTATAAGCACTAATGTCCTGGAGGTTCGATACAGAGGATGCCCATTTTCGAGTGGAAGTAGGAGCGTATTACCATGGATTTTGTTATCAGTTTTCCCATGGCCTTAGGTAAGTTTGATTTAGTTTGGGTGATTGTAGACTAATTGACTAAGTCTGCTCACTTTCTACCAGTGAAAACTAGCTACAGTGTGGAGTAGTTGGATAGGTTGTATTCGGGATATTGTTAGATTTCATAGGGTGCCAATGTCTACAGTATCTGACAGAGGGTCTTTGTTCACTTCATATTTTTGGAAGGCTCTACAATATGGTTTGGGTACTCGGTTGGATTTGAGTTGAGATTTTCACCCTCAAACTGAAGGACAGTCTGAGCGTACTATTAAGAAGTTACAGGATATGCTTTAGGCATATGTGAGAGACTTTAGGGATCGATGGGATCTGCATATGCCTTTGGCAGAATTTGCTTACAACAACTGTTATCATTCCAGCATTCAAATGGCACCATTTGAGGCATTATATGGGAGGAGATGTAGATCACCTATTGGGTGGTTTGATTCGAGTTCAACTGATGTGTAGGGTGTGGACTTGCTCAGAGATGCTATGGGTCGGGTCTAGTTGATACTGAGTAGGTTATTGATAGCCCTGAGCTGCTAGAAGAGTTATGCTAATAGGAAGACTAGACCTCTAGATTTCATGGTTGAAGATAGTGTGTGGCTTAAGATCTCACCCATGAAGGGTGTGATAAGATTTGGGAAGAAGGGCAAGCTCAGTTCTAGGTTTATTGGCCCATTTGAGGTTTTGTGGATGGGTAGGTGAGGTTGCTTATGAGTTAGCATTAGTACCAAGACTATCAGTAGTTCATTCCGTATTTCATGTCTCCATGCTTCATTGGTACATTCCAGATGAGTCATATGCAATTTCTTATGATTCAGTTGAGTTGGGTTAAGACTTGTCATATGAGAAGGAGCCGGTAGCTATATTGAATAGGTAGGTCTAGAGGTTGAGGACCAAGGACATATCTTTAGTGAAATTTTAGTGGCAATATCATCCTGTTGAGAAGGCTAATTGGGAGTTGGAGTCAGACATGTAGGCCAGATATCCCAGTCTTTTTTAGGCTTCAGGTACCTTTCTTTCCCTTATGTTCAAGGACAAATATTATTTTTAGTGGTGAATTACGTAATGACCTTGCTAGTCAATTTTGAGATTATCTTGAAAATTACTATTTTTCCCTTTCGTAAGTTGCTTTGGACCTATTTTAAAATATTTGTGTTGTTGAAATTGAGATCTTGTGTTTTAAAAGTGAAAAGTGTGAGTTTTGGCCTTTTCAGAAGCTTAAGTTTAAAAGGTGAGTTTTTTTACAATTTGTAGTTTCGAGTGTCAGAATGGAAATTCATTGATTCCATTAGCTATGGAACGTAGAATTTGATCTAGAAGAAGTTACAAAACTGAATTTGGAATCAAAATGGAGATTGTGGACCCAAAGTTATATTTTTAGTTTATTTCGGAGCCTAAGTTTGACTTTGATCAACATTCGGAGTTCGAAACCTCTAATCGAAATTCTAAAAGTTCTAGTGGTCCTGAATGATGAAACTAATGCTAGAAATGATCTCATTGTAATTTTTGGAGTTTTCGAGGGAAATTTGGATATTTTGAGTTTTAACTAATTTTAATGAGCCTTATCGGGAACCGGGTCAAAGAGGCCTCAGAATCGAGTTTTGATATTTTCGTTGAGCTGAATCATCATTTCTGGTAGAGATACATATTTTATTTGTGCGTATTGTGTTTCGAAGTGACCTTGGGGTCCAATTTGAGTCCTGAGTTTATCTGAATTGTTGTTATCTGGTGCAACTCCCCTCTCTTCTCCCCTTTCCCAAAATTGACCTCCATGAGTATTTCCCTTCTCTGCATTTGCAAAGGTCAGTTTGGTGGACCCTCTGCGTTTGCAGGCCCCACCCCACATTCGTGGAGTATTAATTCGCCTGAATGGTTTTAATATTTTAAAATTGACTAGTTCACCATTTCAAGCTTTAGTGTGGGCGATTTCTTCAAGGATTTTCTTGGAGAACTTTTGGGTAAGAGTTTCTAACTTCAAACTTGTTAATTTCCATTGATTTTCTCTTGAATTTCATGATTTTGGGAATAAAAAATTGGGGTTTTTCATGCCTACGAGTTAGAAACTTTAAATGTTGATTTATCCTTCAATTTGAGCTCAACTTCAGTGGAATTTTCACCCATAAACTTCTTTTCTCGCGTAGAATCATAATTTCCAGTCAAATTCCATATTGGTGAACCTCAAAATTTTTGCTCTAATATTGACCATTTTACCTTTGGATCTAATTCATACCAATATTGGTATTAAAATTAATTTGTTGACGCATATGATCTATTCTTGATAGTGATTGATTGAGTTGAGCTTAATTTTGGAGGCTTGCTTATCTGGAATCTTGGTTCAAGTGCCATTTTGGCATCAAGGTAGGTTTATCTAACCTTTTTGGGACTGAATTTGAGTTATTAGATATGTTTAAGTGATAATTGTAAGATGTGGGTTATTACATGAGTAATTGGATTGGTATTATAGTATTTTGGCAAAAATATGATATTCGTTGTATTGTAATTGGTGTAAATTATGAATTGGTTGGCTAATTGAGATGTATCCTTGATATTTGAGTCTATTTTAGATGTTGTTGAGATAATATGAGACTTGTGGTATAATTTGGATAATTTTGTGGTAATTGATGGTATTTGAGATACTTTTTAGGACTCATGTGCATATTTTGGGAATTGCAAAGTCTAGTGTTATTGGTATATTTGGTTATTGGTGAAAGTGTGATGATTTGAGATATGTTGATGGATTGTAGTACCAATTGTGACACTTGGCATGCCTTTCTGATTCTATGATTGTTATTCATCGATTATCTTATTATATTGCTGTTATATATTGACTTGTGGAATTGGCATACATTTATTTTATGTTGTATTTGTACCACTCCTTAACCACGCAGAGGTTGCAGGGTTGACATATTGTACCACCTTTTCTAAAATCACTTGACCATGCGAAGGTGGGAAGGGAGAGATTGTACCACTTTTTAAACCCTTTGACTACGAGGAGCTGGAAAGGTTAAGATATTACCTATTGACCACGAGTAGGTTGCAAGGTGAGAGATTTCTATATATGGTCTGTGAGGCCCCCATGAATTCTACCTGGTAGCTCTAGCTCGGTAGATATGTACACTGACTGCGCGACAGTCATGATTTCACCCCATGCATTGCATTTATATATTTTATTTACACTGCATCATTGATTATTCTTGCTATCTTTATTTGTTCTTACACACACACACACACACACATACACACACATATATATATATATATATAACCTCTTCATTGTAGGTGTAGGAGTTCTTATTTATTACATCCTTATCCGATTTTTCCAATCCAATCGGTTAAACCTACTGGGTACATTTCAATGTGCTCACCCTTACTATGTTTCCTCCCTGCAGATTGAGCACAGGGACTCCCTCATGGTAGTTGATTCATTTGAGCAACATTGTTTTGTCCTTCTCAAATCACAGCGACAAGGCTAAGACTTTGAGTCACCATTATACTGTTTAGACTTATTTGTTGGTTATCATATCAGACTTTGTATTTCCTTTCATCAAACAACTTGTATTTGTTCTTTCATATGCTTAGAAACTCTTGTACTCATGACTCCAGGTTTTGATATTCAAGTCTAAATGTTGTGGTTGTTTTATCTTATTTACTTTCCCTTAATCTCAACGTGATTTTGGGTCATGATAATTGTAGGAGGGGAAAAGGCGTAGATTTGAGTTGATTTAGACTTTCATTAAGGCAAGTGAACTTCTAACCTTTTGTCAAGTATGATTGAACCTTCTATTCTCCTATGTGTGTTGATTTGGGTGATTTGTGGCATGAAATGGGTTAGAATTATACTATAATAGGCTTTGATCATGGAAAATTTCTATTGGATAATGTTAAATGTTGTGAATCTTTGACTTGTGAAATAATTGTGGGTTTGTGATACTTGTGAACTAGTGGATTATCTTATATTGATATTGAGATTGGTACTGATATGAGGTTGCACTGGTATTAGGATCGTGATTATATTGAAAGGTAACATGTGAATTAGTGATCGAGGTTTGTACCGGTAGATGATTAGCCGAAGTTTTTACCGGCATACCAAGGTATTATTCTCACAAATGATATGGCTGAGATTTCTGCTGGTATCGTGAGCATTGGCCGAGGTTTCTGCAGCAATGTTTATGAATACATGGTCCATATGAGGCCTCCATAAGTTTTGGTCTGATATATCAGCGGATGTGTATCGTTGGACATACATACATCATGATTAATTGACATTGCATCATTTTATTTACATTTCATAGCATTCATTTCATTTCATGTTATTCCTTTCTTGAAGTGGTTATATGTATCATGTGTGATATGTTGAATGCTTGAAACTTGTACATTGTTAAGATCAAGCTATTGAGAGATTGTGAAATATGTTGATAACTTGATCCTTGTACATTGTGAAAATTGAATTACGAGGATACTGTGTTATGAGACTGTAACTACTTATATTACTTATAGATTATTGTACTACTTGACTCTGGGAATCAGCTGATTATTTTGAGATAGTGTTCCATAATGTGCATACATATATATATGGTTGTTGTGTTGGGACTTTTCTGAGTGCAGGTGTGTAGTTCAACGGTATGTGGTTGGGTGGATAGGAGTACTTGTGTTCTTCATTGCTTTACTTCAAGTTTAGTTTTTATTTTCTAAGTACCGTGTTGTTTAGTGCTCATCCATTGCTATATTTTTGTAGGTAGTGAGTCCGGTGCCTCCTGATTAGATCTTTCATTGTTGGACCGAGCTTCTGAATTCTTGAGAGGTAGCTGTTTGTCTCTTCAGTAGACGCTTGAGGATTCTATATTTATGTTATATTCTATTCGAGTACTAGACATTGAGACTTGTATTTTTCTTTGAGTGTTATTGTCTAGTGGCTTGTACATGTGACACTAATTCTAGGATGATTTTAGTTTAGTTTTCTTATGCTCATCTACTATTTTAAACTAGACTATCTTCCACTTTTATTATTATATTGGACTGTTCAGGTTTAGGTTGACTCGTCTTGGTAGGTTAGGTGAGTGTCATCACATCTGGAGTTTGAGTTGTGACACTTATCTTGCTAAGATCTTAATTTATGAATCTACAAGATCATCACAAGTTTTAACACATTTAATATCGATAACATACCATTTATCAATATGATCTCACAATATTGTGTTTTCTTCTCATGAGTCTGAATTTATCATTATGATAATAATTTTGTACTCTATCAATAATATTGGTATTTCATAATTAATCAAAATGAGAAAAATTAATTTCTCAAAATAAAATGCTTGATATAATAAAATCAATTCACATTTTCACTAGTTGAAGCTAAATTTTTTATTTACTTCAACCTCAACGATAGAGTTAGTAAATAATAATTTACTTTTCTCATTCACAACAAATTGTACCAAATTTTTCTGAACTGATTTATTTGTACTTGCCAAGTACTTTTACTGCAAATATAATTTCAAATCAAGTTGTCAATCACATTTCTCATATTTTTATTAGGCTAGCAAACTTCTTTTCTTCTGTGTCACATTATTTTCATACAATTGGATCAAAGGAATTGCAAGACTCATACAACTAACAAAGTTGTTTTTCACAATTTTGTCAACATAATGTTACTTGACAAGAAACATTTCACAATATGTTTTATGGTATTTTTCATTCCAAGAATGAAATTTATCTCACCCAAATATTTCATATCAAGATGGCTACTTAACATTTTTTTCTTATCATTTCTTTGATAATATGTTAAAACCAAAAACTCACCAAATCATATGCAAAAAATAAGATGTGATTTATTTCAAAATAAATATATGCACTTACTATTTTTTTAGAGCATTTCTTATAGATACAAAAATTACAATTTCACAATAATTTTTTCTTATTTCATGAACCCCCACTATTTCTAAAATTTAAATATTACTTTGGGTTCATGAAAATAAATATTAGTTTATTCATAAAATTTATTAGGTAATTTTTTTCTTCTTCTTCACCTTTTCTCTGCTTGAATTGAGAAAGGATAAATATACTTTAACCATTTGTCTCTTTTCTTCTATCTCTTGAAGAAAGCAACACTAAAGCAGAATGATATTGAGATCTCCTATCCTGATATCCATACTTTTTCAAATTGTAACAAAAATATGAATCTCCTAAAAATTATTGGTGTAACAAAAATAAATGTTGGGTATATAAGTACACATAACTTATCTATTAGTGACGTGTTTTAAAGCCATGAGGGCCTAGGCCTAAAACAGATAATATCACTAGCAAGTAGGGCCGTTATAAATGGTATCAGAGTCACTCCTGTGTTAGCCTTTTCGATGTGGGCTAGAGTTTAATTAAGTTTCATCAAATTCCAGTGAAGTGGGGAAAACCTCAGCGAGGATGCTGAGTCCATAAAAGGGGTGTATGTAACAACTCATCTTAATATGAGAAGTTCCACATCGAAGAAACACAAGAGAGATGTTGGGTATATAAGTAAATATGTCTTATCTACTAGTGATGCATTTTAAAATTGTGCGGGCCTAAGCCCAAAGTGGAAAATATCACTAGCGGGTTGGGCCATTACACATATATACATATGATGTCGCCCAAACTACATCTCCAAATTGAGGATAAGCGATCGCTGTCAAAATACAGTACCTAACAAGGGTTTGGGTTGAATCCCATAGAGAATATAGTCTAGACCTGGAGTAATTATGAGTAATTAGAATAAATTAATCTATTTATTTTTTGAAGGGGAGGATTTGTAAAATTGCAATAAGTAAACCTTATTACAATAGTCAATTTAGTGCAAGTGCTGTGAAATCAGTGAGAGAAGTGACTAGGGTATTGTCTTCCCCATGAATTTCCAACTCAGTATAATCAAATAATCGTAAACTTTTTCTAGTGTGTATCATGCTGAACTAGTAAGTTATGTTTACCTAATCCTTTGATCTAGGGGAAAGGCTAATTTCACTACATAATTTGATCCATCTCGGTAGTGTGACGATACTAACCCTTACCTTTTGTCCTAGTACAACCATCTTGTGATCGGTTGATTAGACAAGAGGGATCACATCGAATCCTGTCAATTACTCCATTTTCCCATTCATTACCCCCTTGATCTAGTAAGTAAGAATTAGGTGAGTTCTAACGTTGGCCACCATTAAAAGGTATTAACAGTGAAGGGAATAATTAATACATCCATGCACACTTTTAAGAATTACGAATTATCTGAATTTTACTTTGTTAGTTCTTCATGGTTCTCACAACCCTAGTGCTAGATTTAGCTATGCATGTTTATCGTAGATGAAGAAATCATGTTATGGAATAACATAATTAATCACTTACGATGATGAATTGAAGAGCAGGAAATCCAAAATCTTCACAAGAAATCATAGTGTTATAGATCGAATGTAAAAGCCAAAAATAATCACAAGTAGTGTTCTCTTGTTGTATTTTTCATCGTCTATCTCAGAAAACCTATTTATAACAAGTTAAATACAAATTTAAAATGAAATTGGAAAACTGGATTCAGCAACTCGAACAAAGAAGGTTATGGGTCGTAGATGGACTTACAACCCATACCTAGGGCTTCGTAGTATGCTCTTTATAAAACATTCTTCAATCCATGAACTCCTCCTTACGAGTCATCTTTTGACTTACGACCCGTAATGGGTCTCGTTTGCTAACTCTTCAATAATTCTTCATAATTCTGATCCCCCAGGCACGATCTAATTCATGACCTATCATCTAACTTACGACTCATAAGAGTCCTTGTTTGATAACAGTTCAACACTTGGTAATTTCTCTGATCTTCAGCATACAAACACTTCTACGGGCCATCAAGAACTCTACAGATTGTCCGACAACTTTTAGGCTTAAATTCAGAATATCAGCCTATCACTGGATCTAACCAATGAGACCAACCTATAACCCGTGGAATGAACTGCAACCCATAGAGTGACTCGTAAATCCTCAAAAACCTTCAATTTGTAGAACTTTTCCCAAAATCATCGCAAATCCTATAATCCTGTAAAATCAACATAAAAACACATCAACCCTACTAACTTCGCTTTGAGAATGCATAAAATTCTAAGTTTAAAGCATCAAAAGTATTGTATTTTGACAGCACATCAACACCCTCAACTTAAAATTATTGCTTGTCCTCAAGCGACAGACTCAATCTACATAAGTAAGACAGTAACACACAAACCTCAATCTTGTGGCATACATCATATATAAATCAATCACAAATACCCAGTGAAACTCATCAGTGCATATATCAGACAGTTATCAAGCAAACTCATGTGAATCAAGATACGATAGTGCAACAGATAAAAAGGCTCGGTTACTTAGTTATTAACAAAGAAAAGGTATATGTAAGTCTCAAACATTAGGAACAAGGGATACATGATGCATTTCATTAGTCTATTTAGGCTAAGCGGATCGATACGAACAACAACCTAAGATCCTTTCGTAACTAATTAATCTATATTCTTGGTCAAAGTAACAGGGCAAATTTTGAATTGAAACACAACATCCAAATAAGGCAATAATACTCACACATATTTGGCACTGAATACATTATTATCACAAACTCTCAGATCATGCTTTTTTTAATCACAATTAAACCTTAATTTGTCAGAACAACACTGTCAATCTTTTATTCCACATGGTTATCATCATACAAAATAGAGGGGTATCATATTTCAACAAAGTAACATATGCCACAGATAACTGTACAGAATACTACTAATACTACTTACACATCCTAAACATGTCAATTCAATAGAAAATAAATATCTTTAGGGAAAGAACATGAGCAAGAAAACCTCGCGGACTCAAAATTTGGGATAGTTGTAGGCTTTGGTTACTCAGACTCTGTTGAGGGCTACAACTACCCACACCTCATAAAAATTATTTGCATTGTCCTCAATGCAACAAAATAAGCTAAAACAAAGCATAGGGGTCAAAAATAACATACCTTGGCGCTTAAACAACGATGTGTATTTGCATATCACCACCCTTAATCTATCAGGTGGTCTCCTTAGTGTCAAGAGAAGGTCCAGAGGGTCTAGAACTTCTCACCCTCTCAAGCTCACGAGCCTATTGAGATATCTTATCTGCTATGGAGCCTCACCTCGCAACCTCAAACTGATCCATCTTTATCAACTCTACCTTTTGTTTGACAACATCAGGATCATCATCCTCAAGATGAGGCCTCTTTGAGTAGTGTCTCCTCAGTAGTAAAAAGATCAATAATCGCCTCTCTAGTAGTGTAGGTCATAGGAAGCACGAGCGGTGTTGACGTTGCTGCTCTCATTTTAGTATAGATCTACTGGATCTTTGCGCAAATGGATTTAACATCAATAGGCTGGGCTGAATTAAGACTCTGCTTCACTCATCTCTCAAAAGTGTTAATGTGGCCATGTACCAGTGCAAGTCTTTTCTCAAGCGTGGCCACGAAGTGTGTTTGTATGCGCTCCTCAACCTCTGAAATGGTCTAGCCAACCCAAGGCCTAATTTGCTATAGCAATTGAGTCAACTGGGACTCCGTGCGAACCTGTCACTGTACCAGAGTTTGAATTGACTCCATGGACACGTATACCTTGCCAGCAGAGGGAGGCTTTATAGGAATGACTTCTAGTACAATAGTAGAAGTAATAGGCCACATCTCTCCCTCAACATCTATCTATGGTGACCCCTCTATCTCTACAGCAGTAGTAGTAGTAGATGAAGGAGGATCATTCTGTAGTGATGCGACAAACATCTCAGGTAGATAAACAGGTAGATATGGTACTCGTCGGAGGGCCACAAGATTCTCATCAACCTTTATTAGGCTGGCGTCCAAGGTCCTGTAAACCTCTATCATTGTGTACACAGTGTGTATAGATTCTACTCCCACTGCTATACATAGTCTGTAGATCAGGAACAGGAAGGGAATAGAGGTAGACCTCTTCAGGGCCTGCTCATGGATCTCGTCCGCTATAAGGTAGGACCAATCAATATAATAGCAACGCAAGATACTGGTAACCAAAACTGTGTGGTGCGACATTATTATATTATTCGTCTGAGTAGGACAAATCTGTAAATGTATAACAACCCACCAAAACTTCTCGGTGAAGCTGAGTGATGCCTTTATGATAGCCACTGAAGTCAAAATCTAGTTAGAGTCCTGATCCTTCTCATCTATATGATCGATGATCCATCTCATAAGTACGGACTTTAGAGCTGCATCTCTCATCACACCCTAGTCCCTACTCTTCCCCATCCCATAATCATACTCTGGTGTGGTTCTAGGCACTTGATACTTGGACTAAATAAATATTAACGAATGGTAGTCCTTGATATATCGACCAAAACTCCTCTCACTATCACCTGTGTAATGTGGGGCTTTGTAAGGAATCACTTCTCTTTCGGGATTGACTCCATGATGGTAGCTACCAGCATATGATGCGTAGAACTCTCGAACAAGCATCAAGGAATACTTTCCAGATGGGGCTGCTAACCACTCCTATTGATATCGGGCCCTAGTGTCTGAAGTGTATGAGCACTGTCAAGCCCTGTAGTGATGATTCATAGCTTCTCAATTATGGTGCGAGCCTGATGACCCCACTCATCTTGCTGGATGTCATCCCTATATATGCACTGCATACCCTAGACACACAATCTACTCGTTAGGGAATCTAGATGTGCTAGTGGTGCTAGGGTGGAATCCATAGCCTTTGATCTCAACTCCTCATCTAAGCCTGAGTCAGCTCTATGACTGGTCCCTACTTGAGATCCCTCCTCGAAGTCTAACATATGTATGGAGCTACTCTATTGGGAATCACCCTCTTCGGACTAGGGAGGCTAAAATACTATAGCTTGAGTCTGGGGTAGCACTGTTCGTATGGCTGCAGCCCGTGTATATCATTGCTCGATGCCATTATTTGGTTGCACACCAAGTTCCTCTATGGATCCAGTAGCCTCAAAATCTTTGGACTCATCGCAGAGTCAATCCTGCATGACCTCTATCACACATCTTTTAGGTTGGGGAGCCATCATACCCGGAAGCACACAATAGTCCTATGAACATAAGAAAGAAAATAAAAAAGTTACAAAAAAGTCACAGAAAGACCTACGAAGGATCGCCTACGGGCCGTAGGGTGGACTATGGGTCATAAAAGACCTTCGTTAGAAAAAGGGTACAATATTCCTAGTTACTGGAAATGCACCTACATGACCAGTTATCACTTGTAGATGAGACTACAAGCCGTAGACTGAGTCGTAGGCATAATTCCAAAATCCCAATGTTTGCTGGAAAGAAACCTACAAAACCAAGTTATGAGTCGTAGTCTAAACTACGACCCATAAGTGGTTTTGTCTGATGATATCCCTGAAAATCCCAAGTTGTTGATTACAACCTACGAGGAGCGACTACCATCCATGGACTAATCCACGGGCCGTAAAGAACCCTTGGATCTAAACAATATCATAGCCAACAATAGGGTACACGGATCTAAACAACATCGAAGCAATAACATTCCAAACCAAGCCTAATATAGATTTCGTGCAACCAGATCATCCCATAACATATTTTCACCAAGTTACTCAACACCCACCATGTGAGACTCATTAGTATACCCCATCACCCATCAATTCAACTTGCAAATATCATATCAACCACCATCTGATCAATAATTTAGCATGTTATCATTTAATACATGCAATCACTTATCAATTACAACAAATTAGTTTAGTATAATTCAGATGACAAATGACTTCATGATTTCAAACAATAACATGAACTTATTTTTTGACCGATTAAATTAATTTCATTATCCCAGCTTGTAATTCATGCACCACTTCATCAATTATTTACTAAGATAAATAATTTAAACTTAGTTGATAAGGTAGTTCATGAATTCAAATGTCACGCCTCCAAATCTATAAAGATGGGAAGACACTCGATGCTCCAAAGGCCTGAGCGAACCACCATATAACATGTACTTACTATGCCTCTGATTGTGACAACTACAAAGCAGTGACAAGTTCCTGCTAGCAATAGAGATAAAATATCAAAATAGGTATTACCAAAACTTACATACCAGACTTGACCGTTGAGGCCACAACTATTTAGAGACCAACTAAACATTAATACAATAAGTCTACAAAGACTCTATAAGATAGAAAACCTTAACATAGGTCGGGACAAGTCTCGCCTTACGTCAAACTATTATACAATACCAAAATGCATAAACTATGGACTCAGTAAAGCCCCAGATCAACTTGGAGCTCACCAAAAGCAGCTGAGTGTCGGGTGTGCCTATACTGGATGTCTACTAGCTGGAGTACCTGTGCCTGCAGCATGAATTGAAACATTTCACAAGAGAGACGCTAGTACGAAATAATGGACTGGATATGTAAGGCAACAACACATGTAAAATGAAAACTCAAGTGAAATTAAGTAGAAGTATATAAATGCATAGATCAAAGTAAAAGGCCACCTTATTTATACTTGTGGGACCATGTACATTACATTCTTTTCTTTACTCTTTAGTTCTTTATAACTTCTTTTAGGCATGCAATATAAATTATCAGTTGATAAGTGGTAAAAGAGGATGACCCAAACTATAAATTTTAACCCCTGGGATGCTTTCTCCATAGCTATACAAATTGGGATTGACCCATGTTAGGCTTTCACCCCTAGGCTACTACCCTCCTAAACCAAGTGAGATCGACCCATGCAAGTCTCTTTCCCCTAGGCTTCCATCAACACTGTGAACAATGTTTAAGTTATTCTTTAATACTTTGAGATTGTTACTTTTGCAGTCACGATGCTTTTTAAGCTTCAGAACTATGTACTAGTAACATAAGATAGGATAATAGTCTCTTGAGATAGTACGATAATATAGGAACTAGGTGTGACATTGATATATTACTTAGGAGTTTAAATGACACAATCGGCTTCATAGATGAAAGTAGACATCCTCATGCTAGTTCTTGGAAAATTAGAAACAAAAATTTACTAATAAACAACAAAACTATTATTGGAATAGCACTTGGGAAGCTCACTAGTTGATAGTGACATGAGTGTTAGATTTCATGCCTAAGGATATGGAATTGAATATCCTTACATACCTTATTTCCAGATCCACACAACTATTGCGTTTCAACCTCCCTTTATGACATTAGTTCTACAATATAAGTCTTAATTAAGCTAATGTTAGTAAGCTACATTGCAGGTCTCGTAAAATAGTAGTTAACCATTCGATGGGCAGTAGGTCTACATTGCCCTTACACTAATGGAAAACCACCAAACCCTACTTTTATACATCAATGTAACTTCCCACAACCTTTGTAAAAATTACCCCAAGCTGTCCTCAACAACATTGCACATAAAATGACTATTAAACAGTCCCAACATATTCTTCATAGGAATTAGAAAAAAATTGGATAAAATAACTAATCACTTCATGTTTCATTATAACTCTCATTAACAATTCTTTGAGGTCCCTAATTGCCTCCCTACAACCACAAGTGTACGCATCTCCTAAACAACCTCAACATTATTTAGTACAATTAGAAAATATTATCAACACTTCCAGTCACCTTTCTTGAGTTCTTAACAACGAATGTGTACACAATTCTCCATTCACCTATATATAAAGAGAGGGATGAGCTGGGGCAGTATCTTACCTTAATTTCTTAAGATTTTCTCCCTTAACTTGTACTCCTTCAAGAGCATAAATTTCTTCTCACTTGAACCAAATAAAAAGACAAAACTCTCTTAGTAACAAAGAAGAGTTGGGCAGTCAACTTGGGGAAGGGTCTGCCTCCATATTCTAAACATTAGCATCATGAAAGAGTAATATTTTATGTAAGAACCTACCTAGACCCATACAATTTCTACTTACCTTGACTGGAAAGGAGGAGTATTTCTCCAAGACCTCAAGGAGTTTTTTGAGGTGGTTGCTATAAGCTTTGAGAGAAGGGGAGTGTGCTGGGGTGAAATATGGGTTTTCTATGTAAATAATGATTTGCTATCTCACTTTAAACTTTCAACTCAAGTAGCACCTATTTATCCCAAATTTGAATGCTATCATCATGATTAACTTGGAATCGCACCCACTAAAACATAAAGGACATTGCATCACCTTTGACCCAACTCAAATTATCACCATTCATATGAAATCCTTAGTCCATCACCTATACCACAAGGATGCATCAAGTGTTGTATAAATAGTACTAGCGTGTGGAAAGTACGGGGTGTTACATCAATAATGATTTTCACAAGCATATGCATGGTTCAAGTTCAACACAAATAATCAAGTGGTTCCAAGCATATGATACTTCTCATGTGTAGGCAACACTCAACATTAGGGCAAGAACCTCAAGTCTCATCCTCAACAATGTCTCAAACCATTGAGACAATTTTTTGGTAAAAAATAAAACTTCAATGAGAGCACATACTGGGTTATTGATCAAAAGAGGCTGAGAAATGGAAAGAAAAATCAAAGAGCGTAAAGCCCTAGGTGCCAAAATCATCACTATGTGGCCAAAATTTGGCGGGAATTTAGGTCAGAAAAATGATGGTGGTAGTCGACGATGGTCGGAGCTTGGGGAAGAAGAAAGGGACTTAGGTATTTTAGGAAATAACGGGAAAGTGAGGGGTAATTGACTATACCCCCCTTTTATTTAAAGTTTTAGGTCAAGTTTAAGTGGGGTTCAGACTCCACAAAACTCTAATTACAGGCCATAAGAGGTTCTACGGCCCATAAGCAATGGTCTCGTGGTTTTCGAACCCTAATTTTTACACCTTGGAAATTATGAGGCAGCCTATGAGTCGTAGGCTAACCTACAACCCGTATGTTATCTCGTAAGTGCCCCCAACATATGGTGAATTTCCAAAATACTTACCTAGTGTCCATGAACCCCTTTCACGGCCCATAGGTTTACGTACGGTCCATAAAGTTGGCTCGTGGACTAGAGTAGATAATGTTTCTCATCAAAAGTGGTTCTACGAGTAAGTGTATGGGTCGTGGCATGAACTGGCTCGTAAAACCAGGTGTAGAACCGACTTTTCTCTTATTTATGCATTAGTTTGCTGTCTTAACCCTATTCCTGCGTATTCTCCATAGAACAAATTATTACCCTATTACTCACCAGTCTATGCGTCTTGAATTAAACAAAAAACATAAAAATTTAAACTACCTATGAGTCCAAAAATCAAAACAAAAACAAATACATAAATATTACATCAAATATCTTGGGTTGACTCCCAAGTAGCGCCTGATTTAGTGTCGCGACACGACTTCACCAAGTGCCCACACTTCAATCTTCAAATCATTAGGTCTTTTCATTGACTGACAAATGTTGAAGATGACTTCTTCATCATTCAATCTAAACTTGAGATGATCAAACTCTATGTCCACTAGTGCTCGTCCAATGGCTAGGAAGGGCCTTCCTAAGATGATTGGGACTTCAAAGTTGACCTCACAATTTAGGATCACAAAGTATGCAGGGAATAGAAACTTTTTCACTTTGACTCGAACATCGTACAGTATCCCCTCAGGCTTCTTTATTGTTCTATTAGCCATAAACAACTGTATACGTGTAGATGTAGGGGGTCCCAAGTCCAACTTCTTAAATACTGCAAGAGGCATTAGGTTGATGTTGGCCCCTATATCACATAATGCCTTCGCGAAGTGGGTAGTTCTGATGGTGAATAGAATAGTGAATGCTTAGGGGTCCTCTCTCTTTCGCACCAAGGACCTTGTTATAGTAGCACTGCAATGCCGAAGCTCCTGAGAGAGCTCTTGGATCACCATCGTCTTCTTCGCCACTAGGTCCTTCATGAACTTGGCATACCCGAGCATTTTATCCAATGCCTCGATGAGAGGAATGTTTATAGTTAGCTGCCTCAACATGGAGATGAAATTCTAAGACTTACCTTCCTTCTCTTTCTTCTTGAGTCTCTAAGGGAAAGGTGGTGTAGGACTAGGTATGAGCTTCAACTTCTTTGGTGTTACCACTTCATTGCTCACCCCATCCTTGGCCTTGTAATATTCAATCTTAGTATCCTAGCTTTCCACCATCTTCTCACGAACCTCAGCATCATCTAACAGCATCGGTGGGTCAATATTCTACTTACCACCTCGTATGGTCACTACCATGCATTGTCCATCATTCTTTAGATTTTGCACTGTGTTGCTTGGAAATACACCCTTTTGGCACTGGTTCAATTGTGTATACATTTGACCAAATTGTTACCCCAAATTCTTATTAACCATAGAATGAGACTCGATCTTCTAATTAATACTTGAGATGTCCATTTTCATCCACTGTATGGTCTCATCTTGGGCATTAACCTTCTTAAACAACTTATCAAACATCTCTTTAATATGCGAACTACTAGCCCCAGAATCACGATTATGTGGTGGCACATACGCACAACTCCATCTCTGTGACCCCAATCGCCATCTTTGTCTTATCCCTTATTCCTGTCATAGTAACCGCCTCAGTTGTTGTCCCTGTAAGCATTGTCTTTGTTATAGTTTTGGCCTTAATTCCCTTGACCTTGGCACCAATAGTCTTGATTGGACCCTTGGACATTGGTCCGAAAACCCCCTATTTGATCAGTCACAAAGCAAAAGTCCTCCTTCTGATATGTCTCATCATATAAAGGTGTATGAGGTGGCTGTTAGCTAACCGTATTTACTCTCTCCTAATTCTTCTTCATCAACAATCCCACATTAGTACTAATCCAAGCCAACTTTTCCATCATCTCTTTATTAATCTTGGCCTGCTCTGGGTTGGTACTAACTAAGAAGGAGCTTTTAGTCGTCGATTTGTCTGTAGAGCCCCATGCACGGTTTGTCTTGGCTACCTTTTCCAATAGCTCAGCCACCACGGGAAATGCACAATTTATGAATAAACCTTTAGTTATGGTGTCAGCCACTGCTTTGTAATTATCATCTAGTGCCCGATAGAAGATTTTCCCCAAGGAATCATCAATAATCTTATGGTTTGGAACACTCCTCAAGCACTTTATAAATCATTCCCATGTAGTGCTTATTGAATCACCAGGCAATTGCTCAAAGTTATTGATCAAATCCTTCAGCTTCAACTTCTTTGACCTGGGAAAGTACCTCTCTAAAAAGGCTTTCTGCATCTCTGCTGATGTAATTATAGAACCTTGCGGGAGCTCAGATAACCATATTATTGCATCGCTCGTGAGAGATAATGGGAAGAAATGGAGCCCAAAGACATCCATGGATAAATTTTGGTTTCCCATCACACTCTTACATACAAATACAATATTATGTGGATGGCTATGTGGATCCTTTGATGGTAAGCCTGTGAACAAGCCTCTGTTTAGCAACATCTATAGTAACCCACTCGACATAATAAATTTAGTATCATCCGATAAAAGAGGTAACACTATAGCTCTGGTGACATCCACTGCCATAGGGTTAAGCCTGTATTAATTCCATATATGAGTAACGGTTTGAAGATCCTATGGTGGTGGATTCACATCCTCGTTTGGTGGTGAGTCACCATTCTTGTTTTGGTTTAGTGCAATGTTTGCAGCATAATTAGCAGTGTTTGTCACATTATCTTGGGCCATACTTCTTAATGTATCGGGATCATTGGATCAAACGGAATCAAGGAATTGCCTCGACTTTGGGTACCGGGCATACAACACTTGTATGCTAGAAGAAAACAAAAAACTAAAAATAAGTAAAATAGGGGAAATAAGGATTAATTCACAAATCACCCAAATTAAACCAGTCTAAAAGTCGTATTCCCTAACAATGGTACTAAAATTTTGATGTCGCCCAAACTAGACCTCCAAATTTAGGATAAGCGGTCGCTATCAAAATACAGTACCTAACAAAGGTTAGGGTCGAACCCCAGAGGGAATATGGTCTAGACTTGGAGTAATTATGAGTAATTAGAACAAATTAATCTACTTATTTCCTAAAAGGTTTTTTTTTGTAAAATTTCAAAAAGTATACCTAAACTAAAGAAGTTGATTAAGTACAAGTGTTGTGAAATTAGTAAGAGAAGTAACTAGGGTATTATGTTCCCTATGGATTTCTAACTCAGTATAACTAAATAATTGTAACCTTTTCTAGTGTGTAGCACACAGAATTAGTAAGTTATGTTTACCTAACCCTTTGATCCGGGTGAGAGACAAATTTCACTATGTGATTTGATCCATCCCCACAGTATGACAATACTAACCTTCACCTTTTGTCCCAGTACAACTGTCCCGTGATTAGTTTAGGTTGATTAGATGAGAGGGATCACATCGAATCCTATCAATTACCCCCTTGATCTAGTAAGTAAGAATTAGGCGAGTTCTAACGTTGACCACCGTTAAAAGGCAATCATAGCGAAGGGAATAATTAATATATCCATGCACACTTTCAAGAATTACGACTTATCCAAATTTTACTTAGTTAGTTCTTCATAATTCCCATAATCCTAGTTGTGGATTTAGCTATGCATGTTAATTATAGATGAAGAAATCATGTTATGGAATAGCATAATTAATCACTTACAATGATGAATTGAAGAACAGGATATCCAAAATCTTCACAAGAAATCACAATGTGATAGATCATATGTAAAAGCAAAAAACAATCAAAGGTAGTGTTCTCTTGTTGTATCTGTCGTCGTCTGTCTTAGAAAAATATAATTATAATAAGTAAAATACTAATCAAGATGAAATAAAAGAACACTCCTCTGAATAGCAAGGAGGACTCATCAAGTCTACTACAAAAAGAACATACCTAGTGGAATCCCACAAGTAGGGTCTGGAGAGGATAAAATATATGCAGACCTTACCACTATCTCATAGAGATAAAATGACTATTTTTAGAAGACCCTCATCTAAAAATGTCATGCACCATAAGAAGAAGATACTAGATATGAAAAAAAGGAAAAAAGAATGACTAAAGTGGAAATCAAATGATAGTATATAAATACAAAAAAATAACAAATATAAAATAGAAAATAATACATAAGATATAAAGACACGACTAATCCCACTAACCTACTATATCATAAGGCCAAACATCATCCTACCCCTACTAATTAATCTACTACCTTAATCGTGATCTCCACTTATTTCTACCTAAGGTCATGTCCTCAGTGAGATGAAGTTTTCCCATATCCTGTCTAATCACCTTCCCCTAATATTTTTTCAGTCTACCTCTACCCCTCCGCGTAACCCCTAAATCCAACCTCTCGCATCTCCTAAATAGAGGATTGGTACTCCTTCTCTGCACATGCTTAACCCATCGCAGGCTTCACCGAGCATTAGTCTTCAATGGTGCACCTGCTGAGGACCTCTATCACCTATATTTTCATCATAAAATGATGCAAGCTTAAATGGATGTAAGTACATTGAATATACTAGTATGTAGGATGACTCAAGAATCAAGTAATGCTCAATACAATTCAATCCAATAAGCTCAAGCAATCGAGTGATCAACTCAACAATCTATAAATCAACTCAATAAAGGATGCACGATTTTTATAGTAAAATAATGCTCCTAAAAGGAACTCTAACATGCAACTTAGTCAAATCATTTATGCACAATCAAACAATTCATATGGAGTACTATTAAGGCCTATCTAGGAGTTTCTTTTATCCAATAACAATCACTTATAAGTCAGTGATCGTATAATAATCTCATTGATGTTGCCACAATCATCCAATTCTTTTACCAGGACAAAGGATGAATTAACCAATCATGGATCCAGGTCAATCAATCAAGTCCTTACAAAGGACATACAAAGAGAAACATTTGACTTAGCGGTTCAATCCTCTCCTATGTTTGGTGACGTAGTTATTCAGTTCAAGTATTAACTACTCTCACCCAATTCGATACTTTATACTTTTCCCAAGCCTCAATACTCATAAGACAATCAATCTCAATCAAACCAATCATGAGTCTCAAAAGGATTCTTATCAATTCATTAGTTCTATTAGAATCAAGACTTTCGGCCTATCAACTATCTAACCCATCCCAATCATATCTTTCAAGAGTGGTTTAGACAATCATTATATTCAGCTCAATCAATAATCAACCAATCAGGACTATCAATCATGCATGCTATCAAAACTCATCAAATTATTCAAGATTCTAACTTAAATGGTCATTTAGACTCCAATCATCATGATCCTCACATAAAGACATGTAAAATACTTCTCATGTTTCAGTTCTTCTCAAATTTACTCAATTTGAACATTCACAAATCATATTCTCAATTTAATTGATGCATAAAGTGCTATATGTAATTATGCAACTAGGGTTCATTTAAACTAGAACAACTAAATGTTCAAATCTTATACAATCAACATATATACCATTAATACATTCATAAATATACATGAAGACTAAGACTAAATGTAGACAATTAAAAGTTTAAGATTTTTGGAGTTTTTCCAACTCGACCTCTAGGCATACTTTCGACTCAAGAAGATGAACAAGGACACATAGATGGACTCAAACTAATGCTTTAAGTAGTCTTATATACCTGAGAGATTTAGATTCTTGAAGAAAGCACTAGTTTGTTTTGAAACCCTAACTTTTCTTTTCTTTAAAACCTTGGTCAAAGTCTTTAGAATGTGTTTGAGCGTAATGAGGTTAAATGGTGAAGTTTAGGGATTTAATTAGGTGTAAGATCATCAAGTTTAGGCTTAGAAAGAATGTGAAAGGACTAAAATATCCCTTCTTAAAAAGCTGCTCAGGCCATCTGTTGGGAAATCTACAATTCATAGAAACCCTTTTGTGAAAATTAGGTGGCTTTTGGGGTCCTAAAGTACCTTCGATGGGTCCACACTCCGGCTCGGAGGGGTTCCTACGACCCATGGTTGGGTTCATAGGGGTTTGGAATCAATAACTAGCTTGGAAAATAATTTTCATGAGCTGGAAGTGAGGGCTCGTAGTTCTAACTGCGATCAGTAGTTCAGGGGTCGTAGATGTTGACCTTGAGAACACTGATTTGATATGTTTTACTAAAATAAGCATACCATTTTACTCCGAACTCCAAATGAGGCAATAGTAAAGGCATTGGAAAGAGAATTCAAAGACATTTAATATGATTGTTTGAAGTTAATCCTTCTATGAATTCATATGAAAACTTAGTCGATAGAAATGTTTTGGACATGACTTGATATAAAAGATCCCTTATGAGCCTAAACCACATCTAATATGCTTTAAATACTTAGGAATTGATCTCATTATATATATACAACTTAAAATTCAATGGGCCAACTAACCTTTATAACATCATACATTTAAACTCAATCGGTACGAAAGATTTTAACTTAACTTTACACAAAAGGAATCTTGTGACCTCAACTCATCTCCAAATCTATTTCCACACCAAAGAATTAATTTTAAAACTTTTGTTCAATTAAGAATCATCTGGTAAAATCTTATATGCATATGAGCATGGCTCAATCTTAGCTAAAAAAATCTAGCGTGTTACAATATCTCTCTATTGGGATCATTCATCCTTGAATGATGAGTAAAGTAGAAGACCATCAAGCACAAATACCATCAAGAAATCAAATACTCATCTAAAATATGGACTTCAAACTCAGGATTCAGAATTGGAACATTATCTCCAACATCATCATTAGGTACGAATAAATCAAGGACTTGCATACTCAAATATTTAGAGACTCTAGAGAGGCATTAACTTAGATATAATAACTTGACTTACTAATAGACATCATATTTGAATTGAGAAGAGGGCTACCATGTCGAATGTTTCCATCAAAATTTCTCATATCTATTGGGAAAAGAATTATGGACATAATATTAGAATAAGACTATTATGCATTAGCGATACGGCTGACAACTTTCAGGATTAGCAACTTTTCTCAACTATGCTCTTCTTGAATACTATACTTCATTGTTTGAAGCTTATAACTCTCATCAATGAATAAGTCTAATTTCATGCTTTCATGGAGTTCAAGACTAACTCAAAGTCACTATGTGATACCCATAAGCTAATCATGCTCCTACAATATATATCTTAAGATTCATGTTTTGTACCTTCATAGGGACTTTCATTTATAGAATTCTACTCCTTCTCACTACTCCAATACCTTTACTCAAAACACTCATTTAAAAGTTATTAATAGCCTCTTACGATCACTCACATAATGACATCCACACTTTCAAGCCTACTATTCTAATCACTTTATGGCTTCTTTGAAGTCAATATCACCACTATTGAAGGCTCAAAACCCACTTTGGTTTATTACCTTATCATCTCTCCTTTAGCTTAAAGGTCATCGTCCTACGACTGTGAATTGATTCTCTACAGTTATGGATCTATCCCATGACTACTCTATTATTCTCTTCAACACAATACTTAGCCTTAACTAATACCACAACACTTAAACATAAACTCTCCTCTTGGGTGGCTATATAAAACTCTACAGACATAACTTTTCCTCTCATGGATTACGTCAGAAGCAAGTTTTGGATAAGAGAGTTCAAGGGTACATCTTTCTCTAGCTCAAATGCACAAATTTGAATGAGTTTTCTTAGGGGACAAATCAATTGCACGATCAAGGATTTGAAAGAAGGAAAACTTTTCTTAAATGTCCATAGTTCGTCATTTATAAAAATAAGGCCCTCACAGTCATAAAAAAAGATCCTACAGCTATGACTTCATAGACACCCTAGGACACTTGAACTCTGTGCTCTGATTCTAAGTTTTTCATGCCCCAGGAGGTTACCCTTAGTGTGGCCAACACTTGAAGAACCATTTTTGATTTCCCAAGTGAACCACTTGGCCTCATCATCACATCATGTTCAATCAGCAGAAGTAAATACTCAAGTAAGGATCGTCAATACCCAAATAACTAAGTCTTTGTAAAATAGTAATTTCCAATAAACAAGAGTTGGAATGTAAATAATAATCGACTATCACTAATCATTGTTTATGAAGCCTCTATCCAAGTCTAGAAGGTTCCAAGACAAGTCTCGATCTACCTCAAAGAAATAATACTAATCAAGATGAAATAAAAGAAGGCTCCTATGAATAGCAAGGAGAGCTCACCAAGTTTGAAAGGCAAAGATTGGTCTTCAACAATGCGCTTATTGAGGACCTCTATCACCTGTATTTACATCATAAAATGATGGAGGCCCAAATAAATGTTAGTACAATGAATATAATGGTATGTAAGATGGATCAAGAACCAAGTAAAGCTCAATACAAGTCAACCCAATAAGCTCAAACAATCGAGTAATCAACTCAACAATCTATAAATCAACTCAGTAAAGGATGTGAGATTTTTATAGTAAAATAAGTCTCCTAAAATGAACTCTAGCATGCAACCCAATCAAATCATTTATGCACAATCAAACAAATCATGTAGAGTACTATTAAAGCCTATCTAGGAGTTTTTTTATCTAACAATAATCACTTATAAGTCCGTGATCATATAATAATCTCGCTGATGTTGCCACAATCATCCAATACTTGTTCCAGCACAAAGGATGAATTAACCAATCATAGATCCAGACCAATCAATCAAGTCCTCACAAGGGACATACAAAGAGAAACATTTGACTTAACGATTTGATCCTCTCCTATGTTTGGTGACATAGTTATTCAGTTCAAGTATTAATTACTCTCACCCAATTCGGTGTTCGATACTCTTTCCAAGACTCAATGTTATAAGATAATTAATCTCAATCAAACTAATCATGAATCTCAGAAGGACTCTTATTAATTCATCAGTTCTATCCCTATGAAACCTTTTGACCTATCAACCATCCAACCGCTTCCAATCACATCTTTCAAAAGTGGCTTAGACAATCATTATATTCAACTCAATCAATAATCAACCAATCCGAACTATCAATCATGTATGCTATCAAAACTCATCAATCATTCAAGACTCTAACTCAAAGGTTTATTTAGAATCCAATCACTCATGCTCATCACATAAAGACATGTAAACTACTTCTCATGTTCTAGTCATGCTCAAATTTACTTAATTTGTACATTCACAAATTATATTCTCAATTTAATTGATGCATAAAGTGTTACATGAAATTATGCAACTAGGATTCATGTCAACTATATAACTAAAAGCTCAAATCTCATATAATCAGCATGTATACTATCAATACATTCATAAATATGCATAAAGACTTAGTATAAATGTGGACAATTCAAAGTTTAGGGTTTTTTGAGTTCTTCCTACTAGACCTCTAGGTATACTTTAAACTCAAGAAGATGAAGAAGGGCACGTGGATGAACTCAATCGAATGATTTAAGGAGCCTTACATACCTGAGAGATTTAGATTCTTGAAGAACTCACTATATTCTCTTGAAATCCTAGTTTTTCTCCTCTTTAAACCTTGTTCAAAGTCTCGAGAATGTGTTTGAGCGTAATGAGGTTGAATAGTGATATTTAGGGATTTAATTAGGTGTAAAACCATCAAGTTTAGGCTTAGAAAGAATGTGAAAGGACTAGAATATCCCTTCTTCAAAAGCTACTCAGGCTATCTATGAGGCAATCTAAGGTCCATAGAAACCCATTCGTGAAAACTTGGTGGATTTCAAGTTCCTAAAGTACCTTCAATGAGTCCACACTATGGTTCATAGGGTCTCCTATGACTTATGGTTGGATCCATTGGGATTTTGACTCAAAAATGAGCTTGGGAAAAACACTTTCATGAGCTAGGAGTGAGGGCTACTAGTTTGAACTACAACCAGTAGTTCAGAGGTCATAGATGCTGACCCTGAGAACATTGGTTTGACAATATTTACTAAAATAGGCATAACGTTTTACTTTGAACTCCAAATGAGGCAATCTTAGAGGCGTTAGAAAGAGGATTCAAAGACCTTTAATTTGATAGGTTGTGAGCCATCTAACCCTTTTTATTCTATTAGATATGGTTATTTGAAGTTGACCCTTCTATGAACTCATATGAAAACTTAGTCAATAGAAATTCTTTGACTTAATTTGATGTACAAGATTTCTTATGACCCTAAACCACATCTAATAGGCTTTGAATACTTAGGAATTTATCCCATAATATATGTACAACTTAGAATTCATTGGTTCACCTAACCTTTATAAAATCATGCATTAAAACTCAAACGATAAGGAAGGTGTTAACTTAACTTTGTACTAGAGGGTTTTTATGACCTTAACTCATTGCTAACTCTATTTAGAAACTAAAGAATTGATTTAAAAACCTATGTTCAATTAAGAATAATCTGGTAAAATCTTATATGTATATGAGGATGGCTCGATCCTAGCTAAAATAATTCAGGGTGTTACATGAAATGTGTCCCATGACCTTAGTTTATGCCATTAATTATTCATGGAACTTGAAAGTGCATCCGTTGTTGTTGAATGAAATTGAATTCATTATCTTATTATTTGAAATCCTTACATTTTTCTCCTACTAGAAAAATTAACGAAATATATGCCCCTCTCCATTAGAGTAGCATTATGAAAATATAATATTTCTATATAAAGACAGAGCCTTTATAAAGACCATTACTCCTTACAGATGTTACCATTTTTTGATGCAGTTACTGTAAACAATAAGAAAACTATCACCAATATCAATCAAGCAGACAGGTACTCATAGTTTTCAAAAACGTAGTAATCAAAACATTTCTGCATTCATTGTAATGAACCCATATTGTAATGATATGAATAATTGCATTTACACATTCAAATATAAGAGTTCATCATTATAATCACTTCACACTAGTAACAAATCTTCTAAGGAAAGTAGAAGAAATAAAAAAGAAGAAGAGAGGGAGGGAGGTTCTAGAATTAATTTAAATAACTAAGAAATAAAGAGATAACTTCAAAAGCATAAACCCCAATTGAGTATTTTTCTCATCTATATATAGACATCTTAGTGGGGTCCCCAATGTAATTTGACATCTTCTCACAAGGTCCACCATCTTAGTTATATTCTTAAAAATTCTTCCCTCCTCAATAAGAACCTTGTCCTCAAGGTTCGGGTGTAGTCGTAATGAGACCGCAGTGTTGTCATGTTCCTCTTTATAAGTGTTAACAACCCAAAGAAACTCTTTAAACACTACATTATCCCAAGCAACTTTCAGCAACAATCTAGTATTTTGCTTTTTAAACCAGAGAATGAATCCAAGTTTAACAAGATTAACATCAAGGAGTTGCTTGGGAGATGAGAATGATGGAACTAAAGGACCAATGTTGAACACCTTATGGAGGTTTGATTTTGTCACATCTCAGGAGGGTACCCTTGGCGTGGTCGGCAATTAGTAATCTCGAGCAAACCACTTGGCATAATCACACATTCATTTAAATCAACAATAGACTTAAAATAAAGAGACAATAAGATAGGCAAATCAAATCATCAATCTGACTCAATGTATGAAGACCATAGGTGAACAATCAAACTCCAAATCTATGACATAAGAATAGTTTTAAAGGAAGTTGATCAAGAGATAAAGATCTCAACATCAACTCATCACTATCTAATCCATGAAACATCTATTACTACTATCTAGATGGTGCATATGATAGGTTCATGGCTACGTCAAGTCAAATAAAAGTAATTCTAAACTTTAATAGCTAGATGACAGAAATATGGAAATCCTTTTAAAGCAAGAAGGTCTCACCAATTAGTTGAATGTGAATAGACCCTCCACGATGCGCCTGTTGATAATCTCTAATACTTGTCTCTGCATCATAATATAATACAGGTCCAAATGAATGTGATCACATAAAATATACAAGTATGTAAAATGGTAGAATGAAATAAATATAAGGTAGACTACAATCATCTCAAAATACCCAATCACAACATCATAAGTCTAGAGAAAGAATAAATACTAGACAGTGACCAATCATAGAAAATTTAATCCAATCCAATACAATTAGAGTACTATCAAGGCATATCTAGGAGTTTTTCTTATTCGATAACAATCACTTATGAGCTAGTGATCGTACAACAATCTCATTGATATTGCCACAACCATCCAATACTTTGCCAAGATAAAGGACGAATCAACCAATCATGGATCTAGGCCAATCGATCAAATCCCTACAAGGGACATAAAAAGGGAAACATTTGCTTAACGGTTCAATCCTCTCCTATATTTGGCAATGTAGTTATTGAGTTCAAGTTGGACTTACTCTCACCCAATTTGGTGCTTGATATTACTCCCAAAATTCAATGCTCATAACAATTACAATCAAACAAATCATGAGTCTCAGAAGGACTTTTATCAATTCATCAATTCTATCACAATCAAGCATTTTGGCCTATCAACCGTCTAATCAGTTCCCAGTCATATCTTTTGAGAGGAGTTCAGACAATCATTAATAGGACTATCAATTTAGACTAATCATTTGAGTTAAATTATAAATACTCTTAGGATCATAAAGTTCCATCATCATCATGCTCAATCACAATCACAATCAAAATAATACTATCATTGCTCTAAACGCAATCCCTAGGTTCATTCATGCAATTTTTTATTAAATAATATCTAGAGTTAATGAAATAACTTATGAAAAAATATGTGTTCAGTAAATCAAGCTTATGATGATCATCAAGCATATAAAAATACATAGAATATATATAGTTACATAAAAACCTTCTAAGATGCATAGAGACTTAATACTTTCATAATCATTCTATTACCATCAATAGGGGCACATAAAATAATAATTACATGCTTTAATTTAGAATGACATATCTAGAAAGTTGATATTATAATTGGAATTTGATTAATACTAGCTTTTTTAGAGAAAATCTTTCATCTTGGAACCTTGATGCTTGTTCTTGAGAAAAGAAATTCTCTTTGTAGTACCTTTAGAGTGGAAGAACTTGAAAAATATTGGTTGAAGAACTACTCTTTGATTCTTGAATTTTTGACTTAGAATCTTTAGAGTTCTTGATGAAGAACCTTAATTCTTGATAAAGAAGAATCAAGAAATCTTTTCTTGGAATTCTTGAATTCATTTTCTTGAAACTCTAGGTTATGATTTAAGCTTTCTCTTAGAGATTCATAAATAGATAAGGAAATTTGGGTTGGAAAGTTTGAAATTTATGGAAAATAACTTACGTTGATAATGAATCTTGAAATTTAACCCTAACTTGATAATTCTTGAGCGTTTAATTTTAGGAGTGAAGGAGAGGGTTTTACTTATGCAAACCTGATGTTCTATGCATTTTGGGACATTAAAATAAATCTCTGAAGGTTCTAGGATAAAAGTACCCTCAAAACATAATAAAAGGACATTATTTAACTTATCAGGAGGAGTCTGCATCTACTTCGCGGACTTCAGATAGCACTGCGTGTCTCTAGTAAAATGGTCATAACTTTTTCTCTGAACTCTAATTGAGGTAAAATTCGATGCATTGGAAAGATAATTCAAATATATTTAATTTGATAGGTCATGGGACCTAATTCTTTGTGTGCTGAGAGTTATAGTCATTTAAATCTGACCCTTGCATAATCTAATATAGAAAACTTAATCGATAGGAAAGTTTTAAACTCGACAAGTACTGGAGGTCTCTTATGAACCTAATACACTTCTCACATATAAGAATGAGGATTAAAACATAGGTATATGTAACACATCACTAGGTTCAATCTTATGTATTTACGATGAAAAATTTTGGATCCTATGAATAGAGTTATGGGGTGTTACAATATCTCCCCCTTGGGATCATTCGTTCTCTAATGAAAATTGGTCTAAGAACCAAATCAAAGCATGAATATTATCATAAACTCTAACAATAAAACAATCAATTGGCCAATCATACAATGAATCTATTAAACAATCAAGCAATATTTTATCAATACTCCACCCAAACCCACTCTAGAAGCTTCACAAATACACCATAAAAGTCACTCCCTTCTCGGGAAAGCAAGAATAGATGTTGAGATCAATAAATCTTTGAACTTTTGAAATCTTACCTCACACTCCTCTAACCATTGAAAAGCCACATCCTTTTGAGTGACTCTAAACAATGGGGATGTAGAAGAGAATCCCTACATAAAGCATCGATAGTACCCCACTAAACCAATAAAACTCCAAATCTCTATCACAGATTTCGGCCTAGCCTACTCGTAAACTACCACTACCATGATCAGATCTACCATGATGCCATTTTTTGTCACCACATGCTTAAGGAAAGCTACCAACTCAAGCCAAAACTCACACTTTAAAAACTTATCATATAATTTTTCTTCTCTCAACCTCTGAAGTACAATCCTCAAATGTTGCACATGGTCAGACTCATTATTGGAGTGAACTAAGATGTCATCAATAAACACAATCACCAATATATCCAAGTAAGGCTTGAACACTCGGTTCATTAATTCCATAAAAGCGGCTAGAGCCTTAGTCAACCAGAATGACATAACCACAAACTCATAATGACATAAGGTTATCTTTGAGATGTCAGACTCCCAAACTCTCAACTGGTGATATCCAAACCTTAAATTAAACTTGGAAAACACCAAAGCCTGCAAATTATAGAATAAATCATCAGTATGAGGCAAAGGATACCTATTCTTGATAGTCACTTTGTCCTACTGATGATAGTAAATACACATTTTCATGGTAACATCCTTCTTATTCACAAACAATAAAGGAGCACCCCAAGGGGATACACTTAAATGGATGAACCCCTTTTCTAACAAATCCTCTAACTGTTTCTTTAGCTCCTTCAACTCAATTGGAGTCATCCGATAGTGGGAAATAAAAATGGGCTTAGTGTTCGGATCCACATCAATAGAAAAATCAATATTATGATCTATAAGAACACCTAGAAAGTCCATCAAAAACACATCCATAAAATCCCTCACAAACTGGCGGTCTCCAACGATGGTGACTCTTGAGAATAGGCCCGAACATGAACCAAATATGATAAACACCCCTTATCCATTAACTTACAAGCATGCATATAAGAGATCACCCCCTTGGTATAAGAACTAGACGTGCCAGTCCACACTAACTGAGGCAAACCAAGATAAGATAAAGTCATAGTCTTCGCATCGCAATCAAGAATGATATGATGAGGTGACTGATGTGTTGTCGAAACACAACACTTTTGATGCTTAAAACTTAGAATTTTATATGTTCTCATAGCGATGTTAGTATATTTAATGTGTTTTTATATTTTTTTTGTAATACTATAGGGTTGGCGCGATTTTTGGGCCAAATGTGCTGAAATTATAGATTTTAATGATCCATGAAACTCTTTACGAGTCGTGAAAGATTTCATGTGTCACGACCCAAGCCTAGGGCCTAGATGTGACATGGCGAATGCAGAACCCGAAAGAACCCCAAACACGGCTCTCAAACTTGTCATCACACTTCATCGGTCGCGAAAGTACATTCAACATTAAATAACGGGAATTACCATTTCAAAATAACATCATAGAATAAGAGTCAAGCTCATTTACAAAATACTTGTCCAACGTACACCTCTACATAC
>JBCEWC010002507.1:0-34078 GCA_038996855.1 Solanum aculeatissimum
AGGGTAAAATGGTGAAGTAGTTGACCCCCCCCCCCCCCCATTAATAGCTAAATTTTTGGCCCCATTAATAGTCAACTCACCTGTCACAAAATGACATTCTTCTTCTCTTTACCTAATTTCATTTTGGACACTTTGAAAACAATAAAAAGTATATTTGTCTAGTTATGGCCGTTCTAAGCTTTGATTATAACGAAAAAGAAAATTGAAATATTTATTTTCTCTATTTTAATTTATCTCGGAAACAGCTTTTATGAGATAGTGATAAGGTCGTGTACTTGTGTGATTCCATTGAATATATTGTTGTTGTTTAATTTTAATTTATTTATTTTATTATTTTTTAAATTTATTTAATAAAAATATATTTTTTAATTATTTATCATACTTTACTCTTTCATCTGTTTCAAATAGAATATAGTATATTTCTTTAACAATTCTTTATACTCAATATTTTAATGATTTACGTAGGATTATAAGGTTGAATTTTTTTTTATTTGGATTTTTTTTTATTTTAATAATTTTTTTAAGTTTAATTTTTCACATATATTTTAAAAAATATAGTAAGCACATAAAATTGAATTTTTTTTATTTTCTTAAACTTTATATTATATCTAATAAAAATTAGATATATTTTTTCAACATCCAAAGTCTCACCTTTGAATACATTTTACAACTTTCATTGTGTCACAAGATATATTTTTATTTATTTATTTTTGTCAAGAATTCACCTGTTGGAAGAACCCCCTACCAGAAGAAAACTCCAAAAAGACAGATTAAATATCTCATCTTTTAGTAATTTTCCCAACATTTTTAAGTTTCAGTGAATCTCAAGATGTAATTTTTTTTTAAAAATTCAAGAATTCATCTGTTTGGAGAACCCCACAAGAAGAGAAATCCAAAAACAGATTCAAAATCTCACCTTTTTAGATCTTTTCAACATTTTTCAGTTGAACAAGGAAGAGGGAATTGAAGAAAAAGTGGGAAAAAATGTCATTTGTTTTAGGGGTTGTGTTTGGAATAGCATTTGGACTTGCTATAATAGTTGCTTTTGTGAAATCTGAAAATGCTAGATCCAAACAACGTACTGATCTGGTCAGTCAACTGAAGTCCTAACCTTTGCTTACTTCAACTTTTTTGGATTTTTAGTTAGTTTCCATTTCTGGAATATTTTGTATTTATGTGTTTTTTTGTTTGGTTGGATTGTAAAGGCTAGTGGAATTGCTGCATTTGCTAGAATGACAGTGGAGGATTCAAGAAAAATCTTCACACCAGAACAATACCCTTCTTGGGTTGTTTTCTCAAATCAGCAAAAGGTGAAGTTTTTAACTTTTTCTTTAGGATGTGTTTGGTAGGATGTAGAGGCGGAGTCAGAATTTTTAGTTTATGGGTTCTAGATGACAATTCTTTTTGCTTTTTTGAGCTTCTGAAAAGACTATTTATGCTTATCAAATGAATGTTTTAGTACAAATGTAGGGTGAAAGCTAAATTTATGTGGGTTCGGGCGTACCAGTAGCTAAAGTAGTGGCTCTTCCCTTGGTAGGACGGAAGTCATTTTCCAGAAATGTGTAAAATGACTCGTGTTTTGGATAAAAAATTTTTGTGTTTGGTTGGAGAATGGAATGTATTTTCCGGAAAAGACATTATTGGAGCAAATTGGATAATGCATCCAAGGATTTGGCCTAATGGTCAATGACAAAAAAGCACTAGGTGATTTTTTTCCATCCACCTTAGCCTCAGTGGATAGTGTTACCTAGTACCAGTGGTGGGAGGTGGTAGCTATTCCGTGGAATTAGTCAAGGTGCGAGAAAGTTGACCCAAGCACCACACTTATCAAAGAAAAGGTATTTGGATAGTGCTTTGATGAAAAATAAATGAGTAGTAAACACGAATAATAATGTGTAAATGTTGAGATAATTGTTTGCTCCTTTTTGGTGGAAATGTTTCCCTAGAACATATTTTCTGGTAACTAAAATCAGAAAATAAGTATTCCTTTTTTGGAAATGGAATTTCGGAAAATACTTCCTGTTATCCCAACACACCATTAGTATACTTTTCTGTTTTGGGGGCACATATTGACCATATATGATCATTGAGATTCAATTAGTGCATTATGGTTCAAATTGCGGTCTTTGGTTACAAGACTGTCCCTTTATGAACTTCTTTTAATGTTTATCTACCATAGATGTGATTTAGTTTGTTGAGCACAAAAAATGACCTCCTTAATTTTTCAATTTTGTTCTTACAGTTGGCGTGGCTTAATTCTCATCTTGAAAAAATCTGGCCATATGTGGATGAGGTTAGGATTCAATGTCTATACATAGTTTAGTTTTCCACTCTTGCAATTCTGCAATTTTCCGTTTTTACCCTTTTTCTGTTCTAATTTCTGATTGTTGGAACTTCTTTGTTTCTAATTGAGTCGGTATGGATATATGGTAATTCAGGCAGCATCAGAACTAGTAAAGTCAAGTGTGGAGCCAGTTTTGGAACAATATAGGCCTGTGATTTTGGCGTCTTTGAAATTTTCAAAGTTCACTCTTGGTACAGTTGCTCCACAATTCACAGGTTAGTAGATGATGGATGGTTTAACATGCCTCAAAGCTCTTGCATATTGTACTGCTTAAAGTTTTAAGAATCACATATACATATGAACAAACTTATCAGTCCTCTAGGTCTTTATGGCATGTTTATGTTTGTAGTGGCATAACATTTCCTTGCACCAATACCACCACAATTAAAAAAAATCGCTTAACACTTTCCTGCCATTTATAGCCTCTTGAGATGTCAAAATGTGACAAATAATTTGAGACAGACGGGTATAAAAGATATTCAAACCTCAAAGAGCAGTTAGTCCTTAATAAAAGATATTCAAACCTCTTGAGCCTCTCGTTTCAGTTAGTCCTTAATAAAAAAAACTGCTCGTGAGGATGATACACATGATATTTAACAAATGCTTGATCTCATATATATGTTATTGCAGGGATTTCTATTATTGAAGATGGAAGTGAGGGTATTACTATGGAACTAGAGATGCAATGGGATGGGAATCCAAGCATAATTCTTGATATCAAGACTTATGTTGGTGTAGCATTACCAGTGCAGGTAATTAGTTTCACCATATGTTGCTTGGACTCTCCAAAAATGTTGCCACACCCATGTCAGATTCTCCAAAACTGCACTACTTTTGGAGTATTTGACATGCACATGTTGACATTTGTGAAGAGTTAGAGCTACATACTTTCACCTCAGAATTGTGCCACGTACTTTAACTGCTTCACATGATATGGTCCTAATTTATCCTGAGATGCAAAGTTTGCTGTTATCTATGTGAATACTCAAATTAAAGGGCACATTGGTATTACTTGATGTCCTCAAGCCTGCATTTATTGTTTCTGAAAGATTAGTACTTATCGAATTATGTTTTCTATAAGAGCTTGTTGAAAAGGAGAACAACTATTTCAGCTTAACTACTGTGTATTTGTGTCTTACACTTGCAAGTTATCCCATATGATTTGCATGGACATGCCCCTGCTTGTGTGTTTTTGTTGGACTGCGCACAAAATGAAAGTTAATGTCATTATACTCCCTGCTATTCGTCCTTATAAAATCTCAAAGAGTTGCACACTGTAAGAGTGAAGAAATAAAGATGCTAGTAATATATCCATGCAAATTTCTATTTTAGTTCTTGAAATATTTGCATCATGCTATGTTCCAACTCTTATGAATCTGATTTTAACTTTGTGATGATTTCTCTTCTTTCACTTAGGTGAAAAACATCGGGTTTACTGGTATTTTCAGGCTCATATTCAGGCCACTTGTTGATGAGTTTCCTTGCTTCGGGGCTGTATGTTATTCTCTAAGGCAGAAGGTGTTGTATAAACCTCAAATTTTCTGTTATCCTTCATTTGCCTGTGTATTACTTTGTGCACATACATGCACAGGTATCGATTTAAGCATGTTATTGATACTTGCTCTTAAACAATTTAAGCATTGTGCTGATACTTGAAATAAAAGAAACTTAAGCATGTTATTCACACAATCAAAAATTAAAATCAAAGCTATTTCTTTTGTTTTGAATTAAAGCAAGTCAGTGGTTGCTGATCATTTCACCTGCTACTCTTTTGTTGCAACGGGTTGGACTTAATATAAATATACATTTGTAAAATAAAAAACATTCTCAACTACTTATGTACTTCAAGCAAGACCAGAGGGAGCAGGTGGCACCTACTGTCTTAGTTCTACACTTCCCGTGTGTGTGCAGAAGACACTTACTTTCACTGGATAAGGCTACTCATGTGCATGTCTCACACCTAAACTCTATAGGAAACATGACAAGTAAATTTCTTTGTTTGCAGAAAAAGCTGGATTTTACGCTTAAAGTAATTGGTGGTGACATGACAGCAATTCCTGGCCTTTCTGATGCAATTGAGGTTTGGATGAATTTATACCACTTAATCTGTTTCGCTGTTTTGTTATCCTTCCACGACAACCGATGCAGTTTGCTATGGACGTTTAGTGTTTTTTATAAAGTTGCTGAGATGTAACAGAGGCCTACAGATGTCTTGGATATTTGGCTGGCATTGCCAAGCCTTATTTTGTTTTCCTTTATTCGTTCTCAAAAGAGAACGGAAGAACAGAAAGAATTGAAAATTTTAAGTAGTGGCTTAGTATTATAACTGCAAGTATAGGGAGTTTTTGTAGTGGTTAGTTTCATCCTTGTTTAGGAAATTCAGGAGCTTGATTCATGACCCGTAAACAAGATAAAACTATTTCTCATGTTTCTGTGGTAAATATTCTATGTTGTCTTGAACTTGCCTAAAACTTCTATATTTCAATATGTGTAACACATATTTACTTGAAATGACAAGTACATTTATGAGAACCAAGGAGTGTTCTGTGAAAACTTTCGGAACAATTCTTTTGTTTCTTGGTACATTCTCTAAGACCATTCTCGTTTGAGAAAAGAAAGGAACAGCGGATTTGCTGCTTTGAGGTGTTTGCATGAACTTGGATTTACTTATGCAGCCATAAAATGGAACGCTTAACACATGTTAGTTATGATTTACTACATTCTAGGTGTACTAAATGAATTTATTTCTCCAGGGAACTATCCGGGACGCTGTTGAAGACTCTATCACCTGGCCAGTTCGAAAAGTTATTCCCATTTTACCTGGGGATTATAGGTATTGATATTAGCAATAGATTCTTTGAACTGTCTTGGTATCACTGACCCAGTTTATCTTTGGCTGCTGTAATATTGGTCTAATTGAACACATTTAAAACTTCTCGTTGAACCTCTGAAGGCCTTCAAATATAAGATTTCCATAAGCAGAATTGGGATTATGTTTTGGAGATTAATCCCCTCAAATTATGTCAGACTTCCATTCATTTTGCATTGAGCTAGGGAAGTCAAAATGTTATCTCAATGCAATTTTGTAATTATCTCATGTTTTGATTGGATCGTTAAAAGAAAGTTGTAGTAGTTGCTTCTGCCTTCTGTGTTTTTAACTAAAAAGAAAAGTTAAACATCTAGATTTTGATTGGCAACTCCTTAATTTCTACATTCTATTTTCTCATTTACCAGTGACCTTGAACTGAAGCCTACTGGAGTATTGGAGGTGAAACTTGTTCAGGCAAAGGAGTTAACAAACAAAGACCTCATTGGAAAATCTGATCCTTTCGCTGTATTATATATACGCCCCCTACAAGACAGAATGAAGAAGAGCAAAATAATTGTAAGTTATTCATCTGTTTCCCTGGAAAAGTTCGATTAATTCATTTGATCAAGTTATGATTAAAGTAACATTCCTCCTTTCAGAACAACGATTTGAACCCAATTTGGAATGAGCACTTTGAGTTCGTAGTAGAAGATCCATTGACACAACACTTGGTGGTAAAAATCTATGATGACGAAGGGCTTCAGTCAGCTGAACTAATTGGATGTGCCCATATTTGTTTGAATGAGCTTGAGCCTGGTAAAGTGAAGGATATCTGGTTGAAGTTGGTGAAAGATTTGGAAATTCAGAGAGACCAGAAAAATAGGGGCCAGGTGACAAAAACTCCGACTCCTTTTTACTTTGCATGGCCTTGTTTAGATGCATACTATAGTATGTAGAAATACAACGGACATAGTATTAGTAAATTTGATGGAAAATATTTCAGCATTAATTAAGTCAAACAGCATTTTACTGTTCAAAATGAGTGGCACCCTGGGGTGGTGTGTTACTAAGTTAATTTTACTTTTCATGTATATACAATAGATGTTGAATCCCTTTGGCTTCTTGATGTGTTTATTTCTTTATAATTTGCATCCCTTTAGTGAAAATCCTGGCTCCAGCCCTGATGGCACCAATAGTCCTGTGAATAGTATGAGTTTGTTCCTGCTTACATTATATTCTTAATGATATGATCTTGAACCACCGAGTGCATTAGACAGGAAGACAACAGAGGGGAGGGGTTACATATACTGCAAAACGTTGATCATATTCTGCATTATAGCAGTCTCGGTCTACTGGAAGTCTGGAACAACCTCTCTACCCTGCAAAGGTAGGGGTAAGGTTTGCGTACATCCTACCCTCCCCAGACCCCACTTGTTGGATTACATTGGCTTTGTTGTTATTATTGTAAATTGTGAGCAGAACACATAGAATAGTCTGTGTGATGGATGTCTTAACTGTTCTCATTATCTTTGGTTAGGTGCACTTGGAGCTATTGTACTGCCCAAATGGCATGAACAATGCGCTCAGTAACCCTTTTGCTCAGAATGAGTCAATGACTTCATTAGAGAGAGTTCTTAAAAACTCAGCAGAAGGAAAAGAAGCTAGTCCAAACGGAAGTGAAATTAACAATAAAAGAGAGGTAATAGTACGAGGGGTACTTTCTGTTACCGTGATATCAGCTGATGACCTGCCCCCAGCTGATATAGGGGGGAAGGCTGACCCCTACGTTGTGCTGATCATGAAGAAAGCTCAAATCAAGAACAAAACCAGGGTATCTTTTCTTCATATTATTAATTGTTGACTTCTCGGTAAATGATTTCTTTCCTTTTTTGGTAATTTAGGAGAAGAAACAGTATGCCATGATCCTAATTTCTGCTTATGATTTCCATGTAGCTTTGGGTCGGATTCTGTATTATACACTCGATATATAAGTACAAATAATCTATTTCAACCCCAGTAAATCAAATGAGTTGTTGTAGAATCCTAAGCTCGAACAACTCATCGAAACAAGAAACCCGAATTTGAGCTCATAAGGTTCAACTCCTGAATCCACTCTTTTAATATTTAGTCTATGGGAACCACAAATTATTCTTGTTTACAGTAATTTTCCTTGAGTATGATCATTGATAACTAGATAAATTGCCAAATGTTACTAACAATAACTACACCTAAATCCAAAGCAAGTTAGGGTCGGCTATATGAATTTTCAGTGTCCATGTCACAACATTTGAGCTCATCTAAGTTTGTCCTCCTTTGCTTAGAGGAATTTGTCTGGATATGTTCATTCATAACTAGATATAATGTTGGATATCACTTACCAAAATAAATATATAACGCCGATTATCTTTATCCCTTAGGTCGTAAATGAAAGTCTAAATCCAGTATGGAATCAGACTTTTGACTTTGTTGTTGAGGACGGATTACATGATATGCTAATGCTGGAAGTCTGGGACCATGACACATTTGGAAAGGTAAGAGTATCTGCCCCTTAAGTAAGTTCCATTGATTATCCTGGGACTACTTGTGGTCCTCATGCAATATATCATTAAGTACTTGTTTAACATCTTAAGTTTCTTTCCAGACACCAACATTTGTCAATGTGATGTTTTCTTTAGCTGAAGTAACTCATTTCGTGAGCACTTTTCTAAAATTTTGAATTGGTTACGTTCACCCTTCCCTTGTTTTTTCTATTCTAAAAAAGATGATACATTTCTGTATTCGGAAACAATTGGACTTGAAACTTTCCATTTTACTAGTAGTCAACTTTTATAGACTCACAAATGTTATGTCATATCTAATATATAAATTTCTTAAGACTTTCTTTCTTTCTTAAACTCCATATTGAGTCAAATTGCGTCATATAAGTTGGAATGGAGGGAGTGTTAGTTGTGTTGGCTTAGAAGTTTAAGGTTATGGAATGTACAAAGAACTAAATCAATAAATATAGATGCAAGATGCTATATCTTTACTAACCCCTTCCATTTTGATAGTCCGATTCAATCCATCTAAAGGTTGGGCTGATTTGGGATTACATATGTATCCTACTTGATCCACGAAAAACCTTATCAGTTTTTTTTTTGGGGGGGGTTTGATATATTATATATAGCCATGATAAAGAAAAAAAGTATTGGATAATTGAACAAATTATAAGAAAACAAAGAAAGATATAAAATTTGGTAAGAGGTGGGCGTGTTGGGCTATGATCCATTGTGTAGCTCATCTTGATCGTGCCCATCTCAGTCAAGCGATCTTTGAGCGGGCAACTCATTTTGACCTACCTAAATTTAGCCTAACTTGCCCATTTAACACCCCTACGTGCAAGTATATATTAATTTTGGAGTCATCTTATTTCCTGATTATAGAATTGATTCATTTCGAATTTTTCCAACTTTCTTCAGGATTTCATGGGAAAATGCATACTGACTTTAACAAGGGTTCTTATGGAAGGTGAATACAAAGACACGTATGAATTAGCCGAGGCTAAATCAGGGAAACTGAACGTACATCTCAAATGGAATCCACAGCCAATATACAGAGACCACCAATGATGAACATTAAACTTCAGTTTTATATTCTTGTTAGTTTTGTACAGGGAGTACAGTTTCTTTGATTCCCTAATTGACTGGGAACGACAGCACGTATAATCCAATATTTTCTGTACATGATTTATTAAAAGCAGAAGAGAGAGAATACTGTAAAGCTGTGAAACTTCTGAAGAGAAGCTGAAGTTGAAGCTGGACAAGAATAAAAATTGGAGTAATTTTTCGAGTTGGAAGTTATAGTAAGTACTACTAGCTACTCACTTTTTATCCTTGGCTATATGACAATTTTTCATTTTGTTAAAGTGTGTGACCATCTGAGCGTACTTTTATTTACTTAATGATGTCTTCGACACAACCTCTCGTGTGTGAGCTTGATTCACTGTTAATGCGCATAAGCATGTGAATTTTCTTTGTTTTGATAATGATTGGCATAGAGACTTGAACTAGGGACCTGGACCTCTGCCTACTATGATACCATGTGAAATGATGCAGTAAGCAGCACAAGCTTTTATTTGAATGATCAATATTTAGTGGAAATTTAGCCAAATAGTCCAACAACAACATATCTCGTGTACTCCTCCAAGTGGGGTCTGGAGAGGGTAGTGTGTACACAGACATACCCTACATACAATGTTTCTGATAGTTCCTCGGCTCAAGTAATTAGCCAAATAGTCCAAGAAAGCAAGTAGATATTCAAACTAGTTAGTTGCCAATGGGATAATGATTCCAGGGCCATAAAACTGCAACCAAGTTGAGAGTAAGTTGCAGAAATATGTTTTCACTGTTATGCTGTTGAAGCCCTGTTTAAAATGACTGAACGGAGACTACTTTTGTTCGACTTTCTCTGGTGATGATTGCTTCCCCTGCATGACCACAAATTGTACGAGTTTAACCTCTATATACTGACAATGTAAAAGAAATCACATAAATGATAACTGCTGATACTCGGACATAGTAACTGAGATTATTCCTTGGAAAATAAGACAGATTATCTACTATAGAGTGTAAGTGTATACACGTTGCATTACTTAGTATCAAGACGAACTAGAATAGGCTGATTGATCTAGCAAAAGGACGATGTATATACAAAGTTGTTTAAAATAAGATCGAAAATTTGCTATAGCAAGAAAATAGTATATCGTATTGTCAGATGAAATATATTCTGCAAAGGTAGGAAGATCATACTGACCAGTACAGATTGTGTAACACGAATGAGTCAATTTTAACTTTCTTTCCATCGTCATTTCTGTTCCAATGGTAGAATGCATGTGTCCTGTTTTTAATCTCTAGTGTAGAATGACCATAACTGGATTCGCGGAAAGCAGAGTAATTTGGTTGAGGATCTCTAAATCTGCAGAAATAAACAAGTGAATCTGTAGTTCTAGAGAAATTTAAGAAGTTGGAACACATAATTCAACAAGAGTGAAAAAGGACAGCACGGTGCACTAAACATCACATATTTATGCAAGGTCCGAGGAAGGGCCACACCAGAAAGGAGTGTGTCTGTTACTGAGTTCACAGATCGAGTAAATTCATGTACTCGAGATGAATCTAGTTTTTGTTCACGAGCAATGCTCTGCAATAACATGTAAGTTACCTTGCAGCAAGACCTTCTTGATTTCCGCCATCCCCAACAGTTATGTAAACTGGAGCTGTTTTATCAGGTACAGGATAGGGATCACCAGTCGAGACGTTATAGTGTATATTTGATATGCGATACTGGAAAGGAAAAAGAAATCTTTCAGCAATGTCAACTTTAGAAGAAAGAAACGAAGGCATATATTCCCTCTGTTTCAATTTGTTCGTCCTACTTTCCTTTTTAGTCCATTTTTCCAAAAAGAATGTCTCTTTCTTTTATTGGCAACTCTTTAATTCTGACTTTCCACGTGGTATGTTTAAGACCACAAGATTAAAGGGTCTTTTGGTACATTCTACGTATCTTTATCTGTGCTCTTTTTTTTCCTTCTTTGTCCTCGGACGAGTAGAAAAACCAGTACAATGAAATGAAGCTACTTACTGATCGTTCGTAGGCATGGACATGACCAGCAAAAATCACATCAACTTTGTGTTCAACAAACCATGCTTCGAAGACGGATCTCATACTTTCTCCCTCCATGAAATGAGCTACATTACTATTGTAGATAGGTACATGCATAAGGACTATAAGCCAAGGAGTTTTCTCTCTGTCCACATTTTTAAATTCTTCTCTCAGCCATTTCCATTGTGGTGTGTACTTTACTGCATTACAAAAGACATTGTGAGTTTGTTGCTTGCATCGCGTTTAAGCTTGGAGAGGTTACCACTTGGTGAAGATCATGCAATCTGTATTGTTGAAGAAGTATATGACCGTCTCATCTAAAAGCTTAAGCTGTTTGAGAAAGCACAGTTTTATTTACTTGATTCTAAAATTCTTTCTAACAATGAATGGTGTGATTTGATACCATGTTGAAGTGTGTAACCATCTCATCTAGGTCAGAATAGCTAACGATAGAAACAAACAAGAATCATTGAACAGGAACGGATGAATTACCAAAAGGAGAATAAGTTGATAGCACGATTATGTGAGCAGACGCCCTCCTGATTGAATACCAAAGTGGGCTAGTGCTGTTTGAAGCTTTATATGGCGTTGGATATCTGTACAGATACGACTTGAATGGAGTTACTTCTCCCTGTGTAAAATGAGACAAAACAGTAAATTTCTTAAACATTGCTGTTTTTCTGCATATAGCAAGAAACTAACCCTATGTTAAGCATATGAAACTTGAGCTGTGTTGCAGGACTTCACCATATATGGCATGTATTCTATCTCATGATTCCCAGTATTCCAAATCCAAGGTTGAAATGCTGTACTTGGTTCAACAAATCGTCCCCATGAATCCCAACGAACTCCAACATCATGATACTTATATCTGTCCGCGTAAGATAGATCTCCCACAAATAACACACTCTTAGCTCCACTGTTCATGTAATGCTGAAGAGTTGAAAGAGAATTGTATGTTTGTCCAAGATCACCTGGAAAGAACAACACACAAACACTAATACTGATACATCTCGAGAAGAGTTCAGAGACAAATGGGAAGTGAAATGTATAAAATACTCACCTATGATGCCAAATGTGTATGAAGCATCTGGATCAACCTTTGGAGGAGTTTCAAACCAAAAGTTCCTAGCAGAGTCACCATTTCCGATTTGATAGTAGTACTTCGTGTCATACTAAAAACGAGGTGAAAATAATCGGTCAGCAAGATAGAGAACTACTACTATGTGCTATTATCACAATGCAAAAACTTGAAGCTCTGTCCGGTAATGAAACTAAAGCTTCACACAGGCCTTGTTGCAGATAAAATTTCAATGCTTTTGCTACCAATCCAAGTTTATATTATGGATATGAACTTTCTTCAAACACGAAATTCTGAAAGAAAAAGAATTAGTCGATCTAAGTTTTTAATCTTCGTGTCAAGTCTAACTTTTACATCACAACAAGAACTGCTATCTTCCTCCAAACAGCAAATTTAACAGTACTTTTTGTGTTTGATGAAGGAATATGAGCAAAACGCGACTATATGCTTTATTCAGATACAGTGGCATGGTGATTCTTTCGTCTTCAAAAATCATAAAACGGAGAATTTTAAGTACCTGAAGTCCCTCAAGAAAGCACTTGTGTATATATCCAGACTTGTAGCTGTAGAATGTGTAGTTTGTGAATGATCCTTTGGCTGTAAACTCATATTTTCCCTCAGATAATCCATAACGTACTTGACTAGACCCCGGTTTATCAGGTGTAACCCATGAGACTATTACAGCCTTTCCTTCATAGTCGCCCTGTGTTATATGCACCTAGAGTAGAAAGAAGTTATTAGCATTTAACATAAGAACTGCATTTTATACAGTTGTCGATATTACAATGTATTTCATCATCACCTACACAGTTGTAACAGAACATGAACTACTGGTGTTTGAACTCGGTAGAGCATTTGTTGCCAAATGCCCCGAGGACTAGGCTTGGCCGAACCTCATTAAATTTGTGTTGTATTTTCTTCTCTATTTTGTTTTGATTGTGTGATTGTGTGCTAGTTACCCCAAGATCTTCCACAACACTTGCCTTAGGCAAATCCCATATCGAAAAGGAAAGGGAAAGTTAGTTGCCTATAAAGGCGAGTTCAGGATTCAACTGTTGAGGCGTCCTTTGGTTAAAAGTCCAAGGTGACAAAACCTTAACGCTCAAAATCCTAGAGGTGAACCACAAGGGTCAGGCTAAAACGGACAATACCTTAACAGTTGGATCTAGCTAGGCCGTGATAACAATGGTCATACACAACTTGGCAATCTGTGTATGCAATTTCTATACCATCACAAATTCTGTTTCATCATAAACCACAACAACAACAACAACATACCCATGTACGCAGACCTTATCAAGAGAAAGAAATTCAAGTTGACACTGAACTGTGTAAATCATGATACTCAAACTGAATATATCATCTCAAGTTCGCGAAGATGTTACATGAAAACACACTTCCTCATAAATATATAGTTATGGAAGATCAAACAGAACAAAGGTAAACTGACTTACTTGCTGTGGAGCATTGTAACCTTTAGGAACTGCAAAGACTTCATTTTCAAGAGGGATATCGATATCTGGAAACTCCTTACGAACAAATGAACTCGTTACACCAGCATTCCCATTGTCAATCAGTGTCAAAAAGACGGACAGCAGAAAGGAGAGATGAAGCATCATCGACTCCTCTGAAGCAACAATACTTCAACAACACAAACTAATGATTCACTGCATCCAGAAAGAACCAATGTAGTAATTAAACGCGGAAATTTGAAAGACAAACCTTAAGCTAAAGAAGATAAAAGAAACGAAGTATATGCTTAGATGAACATATATATATCTCTGTCTGTTGACAAATGACAAGTATAATGGATCAAATTCGCGCACATTCAGAACTCATGCCTTATCAAGCATATTAACGGAATCTGATACATAAATCAGTTAATCAAAGAATAGCTACTATCTCGCTTTAGTTATACAGGAATTCGCAAGATGAATATATAATCACTTGATTCCTCAAATTACTCGGTACTCATCACCTGAATTATCCTTCCTTTAGTCTATGTTGCTCTGACTCTCCAAAAATATTATCACACTTGTGTCAGATCCTTCAAACATATACTATTTTTAGCATATCTAACACATATTTTTGAAGAGTATGAGCAATATAACCTCTGAAACAACTAACAAGAGAAGATAAAATGTATTTATTATTGATTTTTACCTTATTTTCGAGCACCTCGTATGACGATCCCAAAAATAAAAACAACAAATTTCTCATCATATCCCTTTCATACAAGTACATGTGGCTTATTTTAGACCACAAATTTCAAAAACCTTTCTTTCATTCTCAAATTCCGTGCCCAATCAAAATAACAATAACAGTATACTCAGTGTGATTCCACAAGTGAAGTCTAGAGAGTGTATATGACGCATACCGTATCAGTTATCCCTATCTTATGAAGATAAAGAGATTACTTCTGAAACAGAAGTAGTAGTAGCTAATCGACGCATATTAAACTATTAAGAACGAGTGACGGAGCCAGAATTTTCAAACAAGGATTCAAAAACTTATATATATATGCAACCAAAAAAAAATCACTTTTTTGTTTGCAACTATTTAATACTGACTTTTCACGTGACATGTTTAACGACTACAAAATTAAACGACATTATAGTACCTTAAATATATTTTTAGTTCAAGAAACAAAATTCAAACATCATTCTATACTTCCTTAAACTCTGTATCAAGTCAAAACCAGACAAACAAATTAAAACGGCAAAGTATTATTCTTCAGCCCTCTACTTCCACCCTTATTTATACTGTCAGTGTATATAACTTAAAATTCAGGAATTTGCATTAGAACAACATGAAAATGATAAAGAAAATTACCTTGAAAAGTTGAAATTAATCACCAGCTATAGGTAGGGAATTGAAGTGAAAATATTGGAAATTTATTTTTTGATATTTTTAGTATTAATATTATTTCAATTGCTTATTTGATGAGTAAACTTTGAGTATAAGTAGAAACAAAAATGATGAGTAAAGATAGCAGCATGATATGGCGCAAGATTGGATCAAAATGTGTTGTCTTAGTCAATTATTGAGTGGATGCCACTTTCTTTCTTTGTTTTTTTCTCGATTCGATGTTCTGTATTTGTATTAAAAGTCGATTAAATTTAAATTTGTGTTGAAAAATTTTACATTGTGAGCTAAAAGGACTCTCTCACGACCAGTGGCGGATTCAAAATTTTCTTTAAGGAGTTCAAAATTTTATCATATAAAAATAATATAATTTTTCACGGAAGTGGGTTCAGATGAACACTCTGAGTACTATGTGGCTCCGCCACTGCTCATGACAAAGGGAATTTCATATATTTAATTGCACGATTGACCTTTTAAATATACTGATCTTTAATTTTTGTCCTTCGAAATCAACTTATGTCCAGTGGGACATATATAAGTTCTTTAAGGACACAAGACATAATTTTTTTTAAAGGCGCGAGGTGTAAGTCAATTATTGGTTGTGGTGTGTCTTTCTTTATTTTTTTCAAAAGTTTTTTTTTTTGACATGATGTTATGTATGTTATAAATATTTGATTAAATTTAAATTTGTGTCAGAATGTCTTATATTTCAATCGCAAAGGAGATTTCATATATTAATCACATGATTTGTCCTTTAAAAACAACTTTTACCTAGAAATCTTAATTTTTGTGATTTTTTATGTTTATAATCTTGTAGTCTTATATTTATCACGTAAAATATTGGAATTGAAAAACTTACAAATATAGAAAGACACATCGCTTTCTAATAGACCTAAAATAAAAGTAAGATAGTTAAACTAAGACGAAAGGAATATTTTTTTTATATATATATAATAACAGTGATGTCCAAACCAGATCGCGATGAGTACAAATCAACCAGTTTGAAGATCCAAATTTTATTTTATTTTATTTATTTATTTTGCTGAAATTTAAATATATTTTAATATATATAAGTGGAATGGGAAGTAGTTTAAAGTGATCTCTTCAGTGAAGTATTCTGACAATACAGATTGGCTTCATTTAAAAGAAACTGTTTGTTTCTATTGTAGATATATAAAAATTATTTTATATTTTTGCCCATCATGAAGATAAATTAATTATTTAATTTTTTTTTGTCTTCATATAATAATATTCTTTGTCATATTTTCTGAAAAAGAAATAATTACTCTAGGCATGAGCTTGCCCTTACATAATGTAGCTCACATGAGGGGTACAAGTAAAATAATTTTGCACTAAATTAAATTAATTTACGGGGAAAGGGTTAAAAATATTTTTATACTATCAAAAAGGATAAAAAATGTCATTCGTTTATACTTTGGATCATTTATGCTCTTGTACTATCAGAAATTGGTCAAATATGTCTTGATACTAATGGAAAAGGGTCAAAAATATCCTTGATTTATATTTTGGTCCAAAAATGACCTTATTGTTATAAAATAGGTCAGAAATGTCCTTCTTTAAATGAATGTATATATATTTTTTATTTTTTTTTCTTTTTAAACATATTGTATTTCTAATAAAAAAAATATTTTTAAAGAATTTTTTTCTTATTTTGTTTTTTTAAAACCACATTAACTAATAAAAATATAAAAAAATAATTATTTTCTTAATCTCATTTTATCAATTAAAATAGAATATTGTACCCCTTGTAGCAAATAATATATATCATAAATATAAGATCATAGTAAACCAAACATTAATTTTTATTTAGATAACAATAAAAATAATAATTATAATAAAGCAAAAAAATATTTTTTAAATTTTTTTCTCGAATTGAAGTAAGATAAATATTTACTAATTAAAAATATGCCCTTATCGTCAATACTTTGGTCCAAAAATTCTCTTATCACCATTTTTGGACCAAAGTATCATTGAAAAGGGTATTTTTGGACCAAAGTATAAACCAAAGGCATTTTTGACCCATTTCCGATAGTACAAGGGCATAAATGACTCAAAGTATAAACGAAGGACATTTTTTATCCTTTCTGTATTTTTTACCCTTTTCTCTTAATTTATTATAATTAAGATGATATATATTAATTAACTATAATTTAGTGATAAGAATATATTTATAAAAATAATAAAAATAGCATATTCAGTATAATTTTATAAATAAATTCTTGAGTATAAAATACGCAAATCTTATTTCTGATTCGTAAAATAGAAAAGTTATTTTTATCTATGGACATAATAATTGTAGCTCACATGTAATATGCGCATGCTAATAATTTGTTTGTCTATATGTGATCTGGCTTAATAATTGATAATCTTCTTAATTGGGTAGTAAACATTTATTTTTTTGACTTTAAACTATGTGTTAATAATGGCACTAAAACTTGTACAAAAATTAAACAAGTAGACACAAGTATATAATACATGTAGGACACCACATAGGACGTGAAATACCATGTCAGATGAATTTGTCTACTTGTTTAACTTTATACGAGTTTTAGTGTCTACTTATTATGTAGAACCAAAGTTGGAAGGCATAATGCTAAGGCCATAACTCTTTACAACTTGAATAGAAGAGCTGGGGCATGCATGTACCATATTGTATAAGTTCCTCAAAACACATAAAACATCATTAGAAACAAAGACAACAGAATATTTGAACAATAAGTTTCATCAGTCATCTGGGAAACCTAAATATCTATAAATAAGTTCTGCAACTGGTTTTGCGTCACCTGGTTGATATGGAACAAGAGACCCCGTAACCATATCTGATATAGTCTTGTACAACGTTTGTGGACGAGCACAATACAAATGTTTTCTCTCAGCCAGTTCTTCGGCAAGCTCACTTTGATGGTTGTCCATAAGATCTTCATTGACTACCACTATTAACGGTTTGCCCAGTCGTAATGTCTCAAATATGCTCCCTGAACCTGCAGTACTCAAATGTGTAATCACATAGCCTTAGTGTTGCCACTTTTGAAGTTCTATAATGACAAGAAATATTATTTTCCCTATTCGCAGCAAGTTCTACAATTCATTTAGTATGTACAAATTATTAACGTAGAAACCCCATCACTCAAAAGGAGAAAAATCTTGAACCCAAGCTTCAATTTCTGGTTCTGCCTCTGCTCAGAGACAAAGTGCATGAATTTTTCAGCCAATCATATGTCTTATGAAGCCACTAGCAGTAGTAACCAAAAACATTTGCAAGCAGGGGATTGAGCAGAGGTTGATGTTAGATCACATCATGAGATAGATGTGGTAAAGAAAACAGAGACATTCACATACTTGGAAACCCAACTACCCCAATGATTCTATGTTAGTTATTCTGACCATTGGAACAGTATGAAAATGAGAGAAAGCTAACTTTGGGTTTTGGCATCATACAACTATTGTCTACATCTAAGGGTTATTTTCCCTAGTCAACGCAAATATATACGCATTTTAATCCAAACAATGAGATACGAAAGTCTATTTGCTCACATCCAAGCAGAAGAAAGAGTAGAGGAAGGAAAATGAACGAGACTGAAAACAAAGACAAAAGAAAGTACCAAGGTGACATAGTATGTGATGTTTTGTTTCTTAGGAAGAGGAGTAATTCATGTATTCAAAATAATCATAGCCAATACCATGTTCAGCAGCATTTCAGTTGTTTTGTATAAAATTCAGCACGCCAAAGACAGAGTTTGGTTATTATTTTACAATCCCACATAAATATAACAGGTATAAGTTATGAAAATGAAAAAACTAAACCCTGCATAACTAATCCTTACATTTCCAATACAAGCTTAACTCTAACCAGCAACCAAACAACCACTTGAATGTATAAAGCTAAGGTCATTGTCAACCATGAATTACCTGCGTGGCTGATAACAAGTGATGCTGACTTCAAATAGTCAGCTATGCTTGATGAAAATGTGAAGTAGTCCAAAGCTGGGGAACCATTTTCAGCAGTCGACTGGAAAGATTACAGCAAGATGTAAAAAACCAGAAATTAATGAATTATTACCTAGCAAAGAAGAATTGTCAAGTGAGCCAAGAAAAATTTGCAAAGGTAGAGTTATATGTAAGTGAGTGTGTGCAAGTGTTCCATTTCTATAGAAGGCTTAAAAGAGATTCCATATCAAATTGTAACAAAGCCCAACATAAAAGCATGCAGCCAAGAAGCACATTATGCAGACCAAATGATCATGCAGATGATACATACTGAATTCATATCACAGAAACTAATACAGTACGTAAGTTTAATGCGATACGAGCACCCAAAAGAACCACGTCACACATTCCAAATATCTTTTTTTTTTAATTATCCTTCAAAGACAAAAGCTGAGGGTCATAACCACATATAGGATCTCGGCTTGTTAGCATGCCAAGGACTAGCCACTAATCAAATTAAATCTTGCATATCCAAGCATATGCAAACATAAATTCTTCCAAACTTCCAATTTTATTTGTTAAGCACACCTACTTCCCCTAAAAGAACACCCAATTTACAGACAGTTCATTTCTATGCGCACACTGCTTAAGATATAAAGAGCAGTGCAGCCCACCCCACTTCTGTCCTATCCTAATAACAGACCTGGATAAGAGGTAAGGTCTAATATATAGTTGTTTGGTTAGACTGTCAGTGATAATGTGAAGAACCTTCTCCAGATGACCTCCTCGAGGAACTTTTGGCATCACTACCTCAAGGCAAGCTTACTAAGTATCTACCACATCCCTTTCCAAAGATTTATTCGCTGTGTAAATACCTTAGCTTGGAATTTACAAGGAAAATTATGCTTTACTTTTTTATTTATTTATTTATTTATTGCCCATTTGAAGAATATGATCTGAATGTTCCCTAGGGATTTGGTCTAGTGGTAAGAAGGAAACATGTGATGTGTGGGTTAAGCGAACATCCCAGTTCGAACATTGCCACAGATAACCCGGTATTTAAGAGGAAAAATGTAGAGAGATGGGCCAATCATCCACTGACTTTCGAATGGTGATATATACAGAGAAAAGGGTAGCGGGATGGATCCATTATCCGAGTGCTGAAATGTTTGTCACTGGCCCTTGGAGATTTTTCAGTTATATAACCAAAAAGAAAAAAGAACCTAATACTTTCTTCACAGCAAGAAAACCAAAAAATAGCATGCTTTTTCCCAAAATCCTCAAGTCTGCATCATTTCTCGAAATTTCACTAACTCATCGTTCTTCACTTTATTAGGCAACTCAACCTGGTTTGCATTTCTATTTTATTTTTGTTGTTGGTTTCCTCCCCGATGTCCGGTACCCATCCTGAGGCTCGATGGATCCATATTCATGCTGCTTAAAGTACATCCCAATGTACAGAACCATTCTGAGGCTTGACTAATCCAAATGTCCCCTCGTTTAAGGCCCATTAAAAGGGGAACTAACATTTTTTCCATTCTCAAAACTCGAACCTGAACCCTCTAACCAAGGGAGAAAGTGATCTCCATCCCACAATTACCCAAATTCTTACAGTTTTTGGATCCACAATCAAAGTAAAAACTGAAAAAAGCTGAATTTTTTACAACAAATTTGCTATAAGAACAAACAAATACCAAGAGAAATGTGGAATTACCCTTGTTGGGATGTACGATCCTCGCCCCATTTGAATCAGAATATCGGTGTAACCTTTCTTAAACAATTCATTCTTAACTTCCTGAGTATCCACTGCTTTTACAAGAGCATCAAAACAAGTTGTCCCCACAGTCACAAAAACTAATCTCTTCTCCTTAGCAATATCATCACCCATTTAGAATTTCCAAATTACATTCAACAATTCGAATCTGCAATTAACAGAGAATAAGATTGGAATTCTTCGTGTGAATACCAATTACAGTAAAAATCACACTCACAGTTTGATTTGACAGAGAAATTGAACGGTGAAGAGCTCCGGCGATCTCCGGCGGACGGCACCGGAAAGAAGGTTTGAGAACCGATTTTGATTTTGGGTCCAATTGATGTTTATTAGTTGGGCCTTATGGACTTTATAGTTAAATGGGCTCTAATTTATATTGGAAGAATTAACCTAAATAGCCGCTCAATTTAACTTCTTAAATTAAATTAAAATGGCCATCGAATGCATAATGCGATTTTTAATTCGATTTTGTTCACTCCTATACAGTTTGCGGGTGACTTCTAACTTCATTACCGAACAGAAATTTTCCACAAACTCTTGAAATTGAGATCGAGCTTGTTTCTCCAATGTTGTAGTCTTTGTCTAGGGATATGCTAGTAACTATAGCAAAATCATAGGAAATGAGAGGATTGTAACCGACCATCATTTTGTCAGCATGCAAGATTAAAAGACATTTTTACGTAAGTCTTTGTTGTGAGAATTGAACGCTCCAACTTATAAAATGATCATTTAGACACCTCCAAAATTAATGTGTCACGCCAACATTAGGTATCCACGTGACACAATAAATATGAATTGGAGTGTGTTAGTAGGAGTGTGCAAAAATCGAACCGACCTATAAATCGAACCGATAAAAACATTATTGGTTTATTGTTATTGGATTATTAGGTTATCAGGTTTATAATGGTTTTGAAAAAAAATTATTGGATTATCGGTTCGATAACGATTTTTATTATTAGGTTATTGGATAAATCGATAACCCAATAAGATTATAATCATTTACTATTTTAACCCTTCGTGAATATTAAATATTAGTAATTTAATATTAATAGGACACTATAGTAGTACTTAACCTATTTTAATCTTTACCATACTTAAGTGATTAGTTACCCACTTTGATATTTAGTTTTTAGTCTTTACTTTTTCGTACTTCATCTGCTTTTATTAATGCAAATTCTCATTATCATCCTTATCGGGTAAATTTTACCCGAAAATCGAACCGTTAAGTATTTAAAATCGATAAAAATTATTTTATTGGTTTGTTATTGGTTTACCATCGTCTCTCTTTTGTTTTGGTTTCTTTTCTTTTTCTTTTGTCCTGTTAAATATTTTACTCTGTTAATCTGAGTCAGATTGACGAGGGTTCCCAGGAAACAACCTTTCTACCTCTGAAGTAGTGGTAAGGTCTGCGTACATTCTATCCTCCCCAGACCCCACTTGTGGAATTCCACTGGGTATGTTGTTGTTGTTATTGCTTTAGTATATTTGAAAATCAAAAATCGAACCAATAATGTATAAAACCGAACCGAACCGAATAATGTGCACCCCTAGTGTTTAGCTATTAGTTAAGATGTCTAGATATGCATTCTCATAGTTGGAGTGCTTACTTGCCAACAGAGGTCAAATTCAAATATTTATTTATGTGATTAACAACAACGTACTCAGTTTAATCTCACAAATGATCTCGAAAAACAAAAGTAAGAACTAAGCAACATATTCAATACAAATCAAATTTGCTGGATAAGTGAAATCTCTTCAGTTTTGAAGCAACTTCATACAGGTTCTCCAAGACAAGTAATCTTTAATACAATTGGAAAGGTTTCAACACTCCAAAACATAAGAATCTTCATCCATTTTCTGCATTTCTATCACAGCTTCTGCATTCTCGATTCGTTTTAAATTTCTTCACGACTAACCAAGGATCGAAATTTGCATAGATAATCTACAGATTACAATGAGCGCGCCAAGCGTCTGTGGCTAAAGAATGAGATATTGAGCCTACCTGACATAATATCCCTACTAGAACAAACCTTAGACCTTGTAGTAAAATAAAATAGAAAAAGAATCTATGTATCTGGTTTAAATTAAGCTTGAAAATGAAGATGTGAACGCGTAAGGAATGTTGACGAGAGGACCTCTCTGGCATGCAAGCTCATGGATGTCCTTCACGATGTCAAAAACTGCATCAGGTTGTGCAAGTTTTAGTGCATTCTCTGATATAGCTTTGCGTTCATCTGCCTTGGTGCTAAACCACTCTGCAACAATTCGGGCTGTTTCTTTGGGGCTTCGTGTGAAAACACCAGCTCCATTTTCCACCACGTATGGAACGTTTCCCTTTTCCTGCAAATACATAATACGAAAGTAAATCAGTGAACACGGTCTTATCAGCAGTTACTACGATAGCTAGCAATCGAATAATCAACATTTTGATTTCACTAACTTGTCCAGGGATGTAGTCGTTGAGAATAATTGGCAGCCCTCTGATTAGTGCTTCTGCAATTGTACCTGGTCCGGCCTACAGGCGCAAAATAACTGAATCTTTAGTCCCACATTGTGGACAATGCACAAAAAGGAACATACGGAACAGAGGCAGAACCAGAATTTGAAGCTTTTGGGTTCGAGATTCTAGTCTCTTCCGAGTTGTTGGGTTCTAAATTAATAATTTGTACTTATTCAATGGACTTTTAGTACAAATATAGAGTTTGGACAAAAACTACCAAGTTCGGCTGAACCCATAGTAACTGAAGCGCTAGCTCCGCCACTGCATGGAGTGCATAGACATACCTTTGTGATAATACAGTCGCAAGCGCCCATCCACTTCTCCATCTGTTTCTGAAATCCTTTAATCTAGATAGTGAGAAGAAAACGTATTTTAAAAAAAATTGATTGTCAAGTAAAGCTGAGGTGTATTAACATAGTTTTGTAAAGCGCGTTCATACGCCAAGAATCTAGTTCTATTTTACCTTGACCGGAATGTTCCATTCGAGTGATTGTAATGTAGACACTAGCTCTTCATTGCGTCCACATATGACAACCATTTGACCGATAGGTTTCTCCATTTCTTTATCGAAAAGAGCTTCTCCAAGAGCCTTTGCAGTTTTTTGAACCGGTCCCATCCCTTCACCTCCGCCCATCAGCAACACTGCCGGCAACGTTGGATCCATCTCTAGCTCTACTCTGAGGTCATCCTATAGCAAGTATTGAGAAAACAGTAAGTAAAAAAAATGAAACATGGATTCAAAGGAGTGTAATTCTTTTGTAAATTGAGGGACAGTCACCTTGGTAAAAATTGCTCTACAGAAAGAGGGACGAATAGGCAACCCGAAAACGCGTGTTTGAGATTCTTCCAATCCATCAAATAAAGCCCTCTTTGCTACCTCCTCAGAGGGGCAGTACAATCGATTGACCCCAGGATGAAACCTATCGATCAAAAGAGGATACCAGTCAAACTGACATATTTGACATGAAAGCTATATTGTTTGGACTCTCCAAAAACGTTATCACACCCATGTCAGATCCTCCAAAGATGAACTACTTTTGAATGATCTAACATGCACCTGGCGGAAATTTTTGAAGAGTCCAAGCAACATAGCAAAAGTGTTAGATATATTCGAACTCCAAACTAAGTTACTCAATAATTTACCAGGTACGGTGGCAAGTACTGAGGTCCGTAATAACTGTGACAAATATTACTTTCTTTTGTAGACCTTGCCATTTTAGAACCCACAAAGGAATGTGTTGCATAAGAGGATGAACACTAATAATGATGTCTGGCTTGTACTCCATCAGGCCAGCTTCCACCTCCCTTCATTTTCACAAATTTACAATTAGAAATTTAAAATGAATTTAAGACGATTCGTCCAAATTTTTAGGAATACTAAATTGATCCCATATCTTTGATAACACTAAAAAAGTCCACTTTCACATAAAACTTAAGCAACCAGATCAGAAATCTTTTTTTAATATCGGTGTATTTAAAAAGCGAGACAACTCTCTATTGACAAAATAATAAGATATGAAGACTGTTGAATGCATTCAAATTACAGTAATATAATTGAAAATGATGAATTTATGGTGTGCTAACCTAGCTGGCATATCAAGGAGTATCAAAGGAAAATCACTTATAGAAAATAAGAGAAGTCATAGCTTATTACGCTAAAGAATTCTCCCTTCATTTCAATTTGTTTGTCTTACTTCTTTTTTAGTCTGTGTCAGAAAGAATGTCTAGAAACTCGTTAATTCTAATTTTTAACGTGACATGTTTAAGACTACAAGAGTAAAGGACATTTTGGTACATTCTACATATCTATGTCCCAAGTCAAAAATCCAAAAAACAAATTGAAAGGGAGGGGAATATCATTGACCATAGGAAGTATCAAACATCCACAGCTTTAAAAACAAAGAAGGAACTATACTTGGCGTAGAAGGCGGCAATGGCAGCAAGATAGGTTGAATGTATCCAACGAGGGGACGTGCCGTGAAATGCAACCCTCCAAAGCTGCACATGTTTAACCATGAACTTGTATTGCTGCTCCATGGTATTCAATGGCCATCCAGTGTATTCCTTCCAAACATCTTTTACGAAAATCTACAACAATTAAACACATTAAACATTACCAAACTGAAATATGAATATGTGGTACATCCAATAAAAACTTCGTTAGGCATGTCATACTATAAAAACCAGTAACAAAATTGTTAAACTTAACAAGTAAAAACTTATATCCGGAGAAGTATTTAACCAGATAGGATCTACATAAACATGAGAACTATGTAGATCAACGCAACAAAACACAATTTTTAGGTAGATCTGACAACACGAATCAACCTATATTCTACATTATAATATCCTTAACTTTCAAGAACTAATCAAAACTTGAAACAAAATAGCTTGGCATTTATCATTGGAAACTCAATTCCTCAATAATGCACATAGGACACGAATCGAAATGCAATTTCTAAGCAAGGGGATTAACGGGACTCACAATTCCAAATTAAAAAAAATGCAATAAATAGAGCAATTCAGATCAAATGACTAGAAAACCAGAAAGATAATAACTTTATGTTGTAATATCCTAAAATTTCAAGAACTCATCAAAACTTCAAAAGAAAAGAACATGGCCTTTATCATTGGAGATTCAATTCCTCAATATAACAAATGACTCAATGATGCACATAGGACAACATGAATAGACATGGAATTTCTAAGCAAGTGGATTAATGGGATCCACAATTCCAAACTACAAAAATTCAACAAAAAGATCAATTCAGATCAGATAGCTACAAAACTTGGAAAGATAATAACTTTACGTTGTGATATCCTTAACTTGCAAGTAATCAAAACTTCAAAGAAAAAAACTTGGCATTTATCATTAGAAATTCAATGCTCAACATGACAAATGACTCGACAATGCACATAGGACAACACAAATCAAAATTGAACTTCTACGAAAGGAGATTAATGCAATTCATGATTCCAAACTTAAGAAATGTAACAAAAAGAGCAATTCAGATCAAATAGCTAGAGAACTAATATCCTTGAATTTCAAGTTCAATCAAAACTTCAAAAGAAAAAAACTTGCACTTTATCATAGGATACTCGATTCCTCAATATGACAAATGACTAAATAATGCACATAGGACAACACGAATCAACATGGACTTTCTAAGCATGGGGATTCACAATTCCAAACAAAAAAATGCAACAAAATCATCAAATAGCCAGGAAAACAGAAAGATAATAACTTCACAATGTAATATATCCATAGCGTTCATGAACTAATCAAAATTTCAAAGGAAAAAACTTGCTATTCATCATTTGAAATCCAATTCCTCAATAAGACAAATGACTCAATAATGCATATAGGACAACACGAATCGACATGGAATATCTAACCCAAACAAGCAATGCAACAAAAATAAACCAATTATCTAGAAAACTAGAAAGATTATAACTTTACATTATACTCATCCCCAAATTCCAAATGGAAAGCATCGCGAATCGCCTCAGCTGAAGCCCTATGTCCACCCCCTGTATCACTCATCAAAATAAGCACATTTTTGGTTCTTTCAGCACCAAGTTGCACCATTTCCATTGTATCATTTTCATCTTGAATTTCATAATTGCATTTCTTTGTAGTGTTGCTGTTCCCTAAAAACCCATAAACCCCAACTCTCTCTAACACAGTGCTTATCGGATTCCTCACCGGAATCACCTCAGTCACCATTTCCCTTCTTCTCTAATGTTCCAATTCTTTGAAATCTCTATATTTGGTATAAAGTTCAAAAAATTTCCCTCTTTTTAGGAAATGTACATCAAAATCAAACACCCACCCACATAAAAATTTCAAAATTCCAAGAAAAGAATGAATCCACCACCCCTTTGACCTGCCGGAAAATGGGGTTCTTTTTTCCGGCAAGATCAAAGAGCTGAGGATTAAAAAAAGAGAAAATGGCTATAAAAACACAAAGAGTTTACCAAATTTCAAGAAAATGGAAGAATGAGACACCCTTTAAAGGATTTTTAGAGAGTTACAAGTTTGGAGAAATGGGGTTAGTTTTTTGTTTTTCTCTCCTTTCTGTTAACATGGGAAGATGAAAGGACAGAGGAGGGAGGGAGGGAGAGATTTTCTATTTTTAGATGTACTATATTTATTAACATTAACATAATAATACGTAAACAAACATTCAAATTTAACCTCAACTAATACGTCGTGAACAATTCAAATAATCATTTATACACCTCCAATATTGATATGTATTTATGAGATATAATAAACATAAGTTGAAGAGTTAAGGTATCTAAATATATATGCTCAAAATTAAAGTGTTTATTTTTCACTTGAAATCGATTTAAATGTTCGTTTATATATTATGGTTTTTTAAAGCAAATTTGAACATATTTTGTTAAAATAAATAATTTCATTTTACCTTTATTTTTAAAATTTGTGAGGTATATCACTCAACTAAGTTAACAAAGTATATGTTATTTGAGACATGGTTTGAAATATATTATTTTTATTTATTCAATAATAACAATATATTAATAATAGTAGTATGTGAGATTATAAGTTTTATACGAAGTTTTATCTATCAATTCAATTATGTCACGTAAATTAAAACAGATATATTATGTTTTTGAAGTGATTTATAGAGGAATTTTCGTATATAGTCACTCAAAAATATCTTAATTATATTTCATAGCTATAGTTTGGGTAATTACATTTTGTAACTATAGTTATAGCAGCATTTGTATAATTCGCGCAACATTTGTATACGTTTGTATAATTCACTATACAATTTGTAATTTTTGCATAGCGTTTGTATATTTCATTATACAGTTCATGCACAATGTTTGTATAATTCGCTATACAATTTGATTCGCACACAACTTTTGTTTAATTGTCAAAATGTTTGTATAAATCACACAAATTATACGAAACTCAAATAGTAATTACAACTAGATATTTGTTATTGAATCGTAATTAATTCAAACTATAGCTACGTTAGCTAATTAATCAGTATATGTTTACTTATTCGTGTAATTTTTCCTTATAAAATAGGACATCGTGTCCCCTGAACAGTTGTTTAGCCCATGCAAGTTCTCAGTGCTCGCGGGCACTAAAGTTGAGCTCAACTAATCTCGATTCGTGTCACGTAGGGCTCATTCAGGGGAAACGTTTCGTGCCAAGAATTTTTTTCATACTCGAAATTTCTAATTAAAGAAGGAGCAATCTATCCACTGCACCACATCTTTCGTTGGTCTAGCCCATGCAAGTTGATGGTCCTTCCATTTGTCTTTGACAGGTGTGTGCATCCATTTTTCAATGAAATAATTAAAATTTTATAATATGATAGAATATATAGTGAGTTGTATTTTAGTCCTAAATAAGAAAGGTAGCTTTTTAAAATTATAATAGAAAAAGACAGAAAAGGAATGTCACAAATGAGGTACACACTACACAGGCTGTTGTCTGTTGCAAATTTCTTTTTCGTGAGATAAGAATAATAATTTTAATATATTTTATTAGAATTAAAAGTCATTTAATTCGTAGATAAAATTATTCCAAAATTATATCTCACCTTATCCCGCATACCAAACAATTCATTTAGTTGAGAAACATGCTATCTCAAGAATAAAAGGGCAAAGACAAGCCCAATGCACTAAAGATTCTACTATGCGCAGGGTCCGAGAAAGAACTCAACCACAAGAGTTTATTGTACGCAATTTTATCTTGCATTTCTACCAGAGGCTATTTCCGAGGCTTGAACCATGACCTCCTAGTCATATGGCAACAACTTTACCAGTTACTCCAAGGCTCCACTTCTATCCCGAGAATAATTATTCCAAAATTATTATCCCACCCTTAATGAGGGATAAAAGTGGACCCATAATCACAAGATAAGTTATCCCGTGATTTTATTTCAATCAAACATTAAAATAAACTCACCCTAAAATAAATTCAAAATTAGTTATCGCTTATCCCTCGTACCAAACGAGAGGTTAAAGATGGTATAATCCATCAAGTTGTATCAATTTGTCATACACTATTATCTTACATAACTTCTATACTAGAGCTAGGAATAGTACTTTACAAAGAAAACACTGAAAAGTTTATGCAGAAAGTTAACTGATTCTTGATGCCTCTTGTAAGCTACATTTCCCCCTCAATAGATCTGGTATCCAAACGACGAAACGCGCACCCACTGCTTTTGACTCGAACTATATATAAACACAACATATCGTTACATAGTATCGAGATTTTAAGACACATGTATATATGTCTATGAAACTCGGAGCGTTTCAAATCCTAGATCCGCATCTGAGATTATCTACATTCAGGTAGGAAAGCAAACCTACTCAATTGATGCCACGACAGATCGGGCAGGGTGGATCTGTGACATTGTCATGATGTGTTCTTTCCTCCAAACAATCAGCATGGTAAAGATGACCACAAACTAAAACTGCCACAACAGAAGGCTCGCTGGAAGATATGTTGCTATCGAGTATACAGCGTTTCTTTCTCAAAGGCTTCTGACATAATCCGCAAAACAGCTTTGTGACATTGGAAGATGTTGCATTCGCTGCCAGTAAACTGGGCGCGGTGCCAACACTTTCTGGTTTGTGAAGTTCACTCTGCTTACTCTCTGAAAAGAAATGGGAAGGAAGTCGAGTGAGAAGCTGAAAATGACAACAAAGATGTTAAAGTGCAGTGTTATCAAAAGCAAAAAGCGCAACAGTTGAGGCTTTAAGCGCAAAGCAAAGATAAAGTGTGAGCTTCAATGAAAGAAGGCATAAAGAGAGAAAAAAGACATATTTATGGTTAGTCCAAGACTAATACTTGCGTGAATGACAGATATGCGAACAAAGAAATTGAAATTTTTTATAAAGTGAAATATCAGCTGTTTAACTTCGCCTCTTCAGAAGAGACTCATTGGCAAAAAAAAGTATGTCCTATACGATGGATGACGACACTGAACCGCACATTAAGCGAGGCAAAGCACTCAACACATTTTGAGCCTATCTTTAGGGCTTAAACTCAACACCGCTTGAACTTGTTCAAACATTTTCATTTTTCAGTTAGACGACTAATCTAGAGGCCCTGCGTATTGAACACCTTATGTTGTCAAGAATGTGCCTCTTGAACACACCTTGATGAGAAGGCAGGTCACGTGTCTCCCACCCAAATTGAGTGTGTTTTGCAGAAAAACTGGATCTTCCGCAGGAGAATTGATTTCTGGCCATTTTTTCCAACTCCTTTTCTTCTTCCTCCTCCAGAAAAAGTAGGTGTTGCTAGAAAATAGAGCTTTACCGAAATTCTTCATTTCAACTCCTCTATCTGTCTCTCTTTTCACGTCATGGATCTTTTTTATTTTTTGCTCATTTGTTTTATTTGTCACATCAAGAGCGGGTAACATTCATGCACCTTAGTTTGTTTAGAATTGTAAGATAAGTGATCATTAGACACAGCTTTTATAACATAAACTGTTCAATAGGTTGGGCCCCTAGATGAGTGTCTAAATGAGTTTTTTTGCTCGTCTGCTGTTCAGGGGATCATCTATGTATTCAACCACATAGGTTCAAAAGAAAGATAAAAGAATCACTCAAGACTGATACAAAAAGAACAAGAAATTTGATTTACAAGTCCACGTTTAATTTCCATAGAACTATCTTACATTTTATGACAAAAACAAGAACCCAGCCTCCAAAAGAGATGAAGATCCTTGTGCAACTACTACGGATTTGCATGAGATGTATGTGGAAAAAGATAAGGAAGTAAGTTGCACCTGTGTCATGTCCAGAATCAGAGTTGCATTTACTAGCTGGCTTTACGGGCATCTTCACATCACAAAAAGGAGTCGTCCCACCACGGGAAGTTGATGCCTCAGCATTATTAGCAGACCTCCGTCGAGTATAATGGAGCCCATAGTAGTGATGAGGATGCTTTGAACACATTGCCTGGTCAACATTTCGACGGTGAACAATAGATGATTGTTGGCATTGTGTTACCTTCGAAGAATCATCTATGATATCCATAATCGATGAGAAAGACTTTGTTGCACAGAAATCAACTTGATGAGAGGTCTGCTCAAAATACAAGAAAAGATCTAAGAAGGATATGTAAGAACATTGTGATTCCAAATCATTTAGTGCTTGAAACTCGTTCACCTCTCGATTTTGTACATGAAGACCACCTCCTATTATAACTTTGAGATGGAAATCTCACAGCATTAGTACAACAACATTTGGAGAGGGTAGATTGTATGCAGACCTTACCCCTACCTCATGGAGGGTAGAGAGGCTGTTGTCGAAAGACCCTCAGCTCAAGTGCAGCAAATCAAAGTAGTTACGAACAGAAAAAACAACAATGAAGAAAACATAGCAACTAATAAGGAAAGCAGCAGTAACAACAACAAAATAGTGTGATTACAGAGACACAATAAACGACAGATGATGGTAGATATCAACTCACATCGTTAATAGCTATGTCAATTTATCCTGGTTCATCAATATTTGTAGAGAATACAGTATCAGCTGTGAATTGAGCTAGTATATATTTTTCTCTACAATTTTAAATAATTCGCAGAAATGAAATAGATGCAGATGTGTAAGCAGAGTAACTTTGAAGATTGAACCACCAAAGCAAAACTAGCGAAAATATTTAATTACCACTGCACAACAGGAAAGAAAGCTAACCTGTTTCGACACTGCATCCATCCCAGGTGAAGGCAGCTGGTCTGCAGTGACATGCATAAAGCTTTGAATTATGATTCAAGCATTCGACTGTCATTTCTCAAGGAAACTAAACATGCAAGCACAGTGAATATCTACCACAGACATTTTTTTTTTCATTTTGTATGTATGTATTAGTGTTGATTGGGAATAGGGGGATTTCGCGTTGAACTCGAACCAATACTGAACGAACAAAAACCATATTAGAATTTGTATGTCATGCTTCTAAGAATTTCTCAACAAAAAGCATTTGTCATTGTAATGATGGTGAGCTTCTTCTATAAAGAATTCTATTCAAATAGAAGAAACTTAGCGCATCTACACTTAAATATATGGCAAAGAGTTTTGTGGTGTGCGAAAGCAGCGATACCTTGGGCAGATGGAACAAGAAAATGGAATGGGATAATATAGAGCAAAATATCAATTTTCCATCAGACCATCTTCCGTAAGTACAAAGAAGGCAATGTACATGGCATATGTTAAAAATCATAGTGGGAACCAACATAATATGAAGCAGAAGGAAAAGAAGCCTCGAGAAAATTGTTAGGAGTATGGAGAAGTGATCCCTTGACAGTTGAAGGTCATACGCAGACAACGCTGAGTTGCCCACGAGGTCATGTTCAGAGGTGCTTAGATATCCTATATCACTATACTAAAAGTAAGGAAATCCATCAATGGTGAACATATTTTTCCTGATTCTAAAAGAGTGAAGTGATTTTCTTATAACTAATCAACTACAAGCAATTTAAAAGACATAAAACTCAGATTACTGATCTAAAATCCAAAGACTCAAACACGGGAAATGGAACTTCCTACTAAAATTCCATTCACCAAATTCGAAAAGCCTAAAGATTCATCAATAGTTAAAACCTTTCACCCATAAGCTGTTGAATAAAATGAATTGCTCGCCAGACTAAGAAAAAAAAAGCAATCTTTACTTGTAAGCAAGATGTCAACTAAAGAAAATGTCCCAAGACCTTTTTTTTATACAACTACAGTGTCCAAGCTAGCTTGTGCACACCTCAATTAATTCCAAAAGAAACCTGATACATCCCACCAACACAAGTAGCGAGTAACTATGTCCACCAAACCTTGGATAGATGAAAAGAAATCATATAGTTTTTTGCCTCTATTTGGGACAAATGGAAAGAAATCACCAACACAAGTACCAGATAATGTCTAATACTTCCCAGCATATTAAAAAAATGAGACTCTAGTATTAGAGGTTGATAACTATAAAACAAGCAATTTCTCTATTGAGAAGCTCCATCCTCCCCACCCACCACCCTCCTACTCTAAACACATTTTTGGAGCAGCAAAATGAATAATACCAAGTAAATTACAACACCAAGCACAATGTCAATCAAACAGTAAAATCAACCACTGAGAATTCTTCTGAACAAGAAAAAGAATCAAGATAATATGACAACAAAGTGAACATTTTAAGCAAAAAAAAAAAAAAACACTAAATGCAAGAAGTATTTTAAGCAAGAACCATTTTTTACCAATTGAGACCCAATATGTATAATACACACACCCAAACAACCAAATTATACATGAAACGTAAAAATCTAAGTGTTAACTAAAGAAAACATCCCAATAGTGCAGAGCCACGACTTTTACTAAGCCAAGGGGATTCAACATCTACTACGTATATAAATAAAAATATAATTTTGACCTAAACTTTTCCAAACCCCCTTGTGGCACCCCACTAGCTCCGCCCCAGCATCCCCATACTTCCAACACATAAAACAGAAAAATGAGACACTACTATTATACATTAATAACTACTCCATAAAACTAGCAATTTCTCAATTAAGAAGCTACAATTACTTCCTCCCCAATCTAAACACCCTTTTGCAACAGCATAAATTCAGGGGGGGGGAGCCAGGTAGGGCCAAAGGGTTCATCCAAATCCCCTTCAACACAAAATTACACTATTTATAAGACAAAAGATTTACTTTTCATATCTTAAACACCCTTACTAAAAATACTGGCTCCACCACTACTCACAAGCACCATTGCATAATTCCAACTAAAATTACAACAAGAAAAAAGAATCAACAAATCAAAACAACAGACTGAACATTTTCAGCAAAAAAAACACAAAAAGGAAGAATCTTTTTTAGCAAGAACCAATTTTTACCAGTTGGAGAAGAAGTCTTATTGAGATCAGCTCTTCTCTTTCTCTTCCCCATATGTTTTACACACACACCCACAAAGCCAATTTCATGTAAAAATGTACAAGATTAAAAAAATCCAGAAAATCAGTAGCTATTAAGCCTCTAATCTTTTGGGGTTTTGGGTAGTTAATAGCTTGATTTGGGAAAAATGGATTCTTTGAAAAACAAAAACCAAAACGTGGGGGTGGGGGGTGGGGGTTT